>PVIC010032562.1:0-20626 GCA_004025085.1 Thryonomys swinderianus | reverse complement strand
GAGTTATCATTTTTTTTTTTTAGTCAGGGTCTTGCTTTGTTGCTTCCCGAGTGTTGGGATTACAGGCGTGAGCCACCATGCCTGGCACTGTGGTATGTGGTATTGATGGCTGATGGGCATGAGTCTCCACACCCAGCATTGTATGTGGTTACCGGGGATTGAACTCAGGACCTTGTGCTTGTGAGGCAGGAGCCAGAATCACTGAGCTAACCCTCCGGCCCATGAGTTATCATTTTTACCCATATTCCTACCCACCCCACAACCCCCAGCCCTTATATACATATGCTTTTTCTTATCAAAACATATTTATTCTGGGCCGGAGGGTTAGCTCAGTGGTTCCGGCGCCTGCCTCACAAGCGCAAGGTCCTGAGTTCGATCCCCGGTAACCACATAGAATGCTGGGCGTGGAGACATGCCCACCAACAATCAACACTGCATACCACAGTGCCAGGCATGGTGGCTCACGCCTGTAATCCCAGCACTCGGGAGGCAGAGACAGGAGGATTGCTAAGTTCGCGGCGGCTTGCCTGGGCACCATAGTGAGCTCAGGGCCAGCCTGAACTACAAAGCGAGACCCTGTCTCAAAAAAAAAAACATATTTATTCTTTCTCCTCATTACTTTCCCCTACCACATTCCCTTTATATTTATATTCCCTTTATATTTCTTATTTCATAAAATCTATCATACATTCCAGAACTCATTTACATCTACAGGTTCTCATACCAGAGAAAAGATATGGTATTTACATATCTGTGACCTATTTATTTCACTTATTTGTGTGTCCTTAAGGTGTGTCCATTTGCACATAAGTGACTCAAACTTTCCCTTCTTTATGGCAGAGTAATACTCCATTTTAGTTCCTAGAGAATCCATAGTTCTTCGCTGTGATCCTTCTATTCGTTGAATTGTTGAATGACAAGTTTCCATTACAATGCTCTACTTCCTTTGAGCTTCTGTACTCTAAACAAGTTACCAAAACCTCAATAGATGTATTCCAGCTAATTCAGACATATTTTCCCGTTATACTTGTGGTTGGGTCTCCATCCTGTATCTGTTCTGTAGCCTATTCTTAAATTCAGATTAATACTCATTTATTCTTAACACTTTATCCAATATCTCAGAATTTTAGCCAAATGATGTATTTTTTCACAAATCTTTTCTTTAAAATATGTAAAGGATTTCAAGTATTAGAATTAAAGGACAATAGGAGTGAAACTGGCTTGGCAGAACGTATATACTGATACACATTTTTTTTTTTTTGAGACAGGGTCTCGCTTTGTAGTTCAGACTGGCTCTGAGCTCACTATGTAGCCCAGGCAAACCTCGAACTCCGCAATCCTCCTGCCTCTGCCTCCCAGGTGCTGGGATTACAGGTGTGAGCCACCACACCCAGCATCTGATACACATTTTTGAAAGATGACAAAAATAAAACAATTGTAGTCCTTAAAAATTAATAGTAAATTTAAATTTCCCCATTCATCAACAAACGAATAATAAAAGAATGGCTGTCTGTTCTTTTGTAAAAAAAATTTATTAGGATAAAGAAAAATAAATTTAAGTCATTTGAAAGAACATGGATGCACCTTGAGGCCATAATTTTCAGTGAAATCAATCAGGCACACAAAGTGAAATAGCACATGATTTCTCTTATATAAGAACACCAAAATATTAAAAAATTTAAAGTGCAAAATAAAATGTTGATAGTAGGAAACAAGAAGACAAATGTTTTGCAAATAAGAAGGAAATCTAGAGATGAAGGCAAGGGAGAGAACAGGAGAGGAAGAGAAGTAAAAAGAGTTAATGTTATGCACATTACCAACTCCCCATAGTGAATGAAATATGTAAATTTAAAAATTCAAAATAAATAAGATATAAACTGATTAGGAAATTATTAATTAGCATTCATTTGATTGGTGTTATTTTAAATAACAAGTCATATGATTTATCTAAATATTTTCTCATTCTTCACTCTTTGTCTCATAGTTGTCTTTTTATCTTATAGTTGTTATTGTTTTCAGTTGTAAGAAAAACTCGTAAGACAGTTTTCATTTTATAAGAAAATACTCATAAGACTGCTTATTTCACCTGATTTCGAAGATGAACTATTGCTAGTTAGAACATATTATTAAACTATGACATGTACAGTTGTTATCCTTGGCTTTTAATTGTATATAATATTTCTTTTTCTAAATGTTATGGATACAGTGGAATGAAGTTTGACAGTAAGAACAATAAATATCAGCCGATATATGCTAAAATGTGGAAAATTTTCAAACACATGGGCTATGAAAAGAAGCACTCACAAAATACAATTTTTTGAAAATTTCTAGAAAAAGACAATCTAAAGAAGCAGAAAATAGCATAGTGGTTACCCGGTACTAAGAATGAAAGGGAGATTGTTGTAACATACGCGAGGTTTTTATGTAGCCTGATAAACATGTTGCAGAATTTTATCATATAGACTCTTGCAGCGTTCTGTAAATATAGCTCAGACCACTGAATTTTTAATTTCAGTGGTTAATGTTATGATTGTTTGGATACTGTCAATACTTTTTAGCAGTGCTATTGACTGTGGGGGAGGGGTACCAGGATAAGTTAAATCCGTACCCCAAACTGATGGGAATTATTAATGGCATTTGAAGTTAGATGAAGTAGAAAGAGAAAATGGAGTAAGAAAGTAAAGAAAAAAAGGGTTTAAAGTGCCTCAAAGAGGGCATTTAAACAATACATTGCATTTTACATCATACTTATAAGGAAATATATGAATATTTTTGTTTTATGTGATTAGCAATATTCAAAATAACATCTAAGATTATGAACAACTACTTTAAACACATGAGAATATATGTGTGTCTTCAAACACACATGCATGTTAGCATTACAACATACATAGTGAGGAAGAGCAAGGTGAAAAAGAAAAACAATGCATGCTGCCCTTCAAATTACCAAGGAAGCTCCTTTTTTGATCCACTTGCACCTTGCTGACCGCCCCCTTAAATCTTGGCTCTCCTGGAGGAAACGGGAAGCTCTCCCTCCCATTCCTATAGTCTGTGCATTCCACTCCTAACATGCAGTTGTTTTTCTTGTGCATCTTTTGGTTTCTAATTCCAAAACACTTGGAGCCCCTGAGAGTTACAGCCTCTCTCTTTTGCTTTTATTTTCTGCTATGTATTTCTATACCCTGCCATCTAGCAGACTCAATTCCACCCCCTTTAGTATCACTGGTGAATTTCTTGTCCTTTCCTATTCTCACATCTGTGTTCTTTCTTCCAGTGCTTCTCAAGTCTTGCTCATGACAGAGCTTGAACAGAAGCATGTACCAGATGGACGTTCCTCTGTGCTAAACAAGCTCCTGTGAAAACAAACCCCAAACTATGGATCTCAGAGAGACAAGTGTTTTGTTTCAATTAAATAAGATAAAGCAGTACTGTTAGTAAGCTGAAGTGGAAGCCAAGTGATTATTACTGTCTCTAAACTTCCTTATTTTAATGGAAACAAAACTCATCTGGCACAAAAGATGCAAGGACAAGATACCCTTATCTCTCTTTCCTAAACTTCAGCCACACACACATTTTTGCAGGCTACTCTATGCAGAGCTAGGAAGCTATCAGACCAGCTCCTGAGGATGTGGTCATCGTTTCTGTAGATGATGCCCTCATTATTATCTGTTTTTTTCCTTTTACCTCTGGTTCTCATCTTTCCCCAACTTCTTGTTGCTAATTCAATCTTCACATTTACCTTTCTGTAGGTACACATTGATTTTTTATATTTCCTTCCATTTGCATTATGTTTTACTTTTGTTTTGATTTTGCTGGGTGTTTTTTGTTTTGTTTTGTTTTGTTTTTGTTTTGAGACAGGGTCTTGCTTTGTAGTTCAGGCTGGCCCTGAGCTCACTATGTAGCCCAGGCCAGCCTCAAACTCAGCAGTCCTCCTGCCTCTGCCTCCCAAATGCTGGGAGTACAGGTGTGAGCCACCACATCCGGCACTGTGGTGTCTGGTACTGATTGCTGATGGGCGTGAGTCTCCATACCTGGTATTGTTGTATGTGGTTACGGAGATCGAACCCAGGACCTTGTGCTTGCTAGGCAGGTACCAGAACCACTGAGCTAAATCTCTGGCCCATGTTTTACTTTTTTTTGCAATTTATTTCTTGTTTTCCTTCCTTTTTGTTCTTTTAAAAAAATCATTCTCTTCCCTCTTCTCATTTGTCTACATATTTCCAATCTTAATAATTTTTCACTTTGTCCTCTAGTGTACACAGCTTCATTGTATTAAATCTTCATCTCTCCATTTACTCTGAAAGGGATTGCTTTATAGGTTCAAGAAAAAGTGAACACAGTAGATGTTTCCAAGAGTTCCATTCACTGGATGCTACAAATCAAAAATGCTTACCTCAGCCTTCCATGTCAAGTCTTTCTTCTTGAATATTACCTTCTCTGAAGCTTCCTCAGTCCAAATCACTTATTAATAACTTCACAGTCTCATATTTTGTCTGTTTCTAACATCCTGATAAAAATGGATTGATTTATTTTTGTGCTCTAAACTTAATTTTCTTACTATTGCTCCTATCAACATGAATAAATTCAGAAAAAGGCTCCAAATGGGAATATTTTTGATATTGTATTGATTCTATATTTTCAATTTTTAAATAGACTGTTATTTTTCTAAAAATTGTACAAATGGACATTTAAATGAAGTATATTGAAAATATTTGATTGGTGTTAATGTTGATGAAGATTTATATAAAATTCTATTGAATTACACATAATGTTAGCCAGGAAAGTATTATAATACTTAAGCAAAACAATCTTTAAACATACATTCTTAAATATGCCAAGGCTTGAGACAGCGTTTCTAATGTTATAGAAATATTCTTTGGTCAGGAGCTGTTAGAAATTAACTTACAATTTCAACAATACAATAATTATATAATTTAGGCATGTTATTTAGTCTTTTTAAAAAATTTAAGATTTTAATTTATGGAAGATAAATAGTATATTCACTCTTTCTATTCCACAGCTAATACAAAGAAGAAGATGATTAATCGCTAACATACATCTACTTAAAATGAACTAAGGTGGAAAACGTTCTGTGACTAGACAATTATAATAAAAAGATATAAATGGACACTATGCTCATAGATTTTTTCTCAGGCCCTAGGATTAAATCCAAAGTAGATAATGAGTGTTTAATCTGAGAAATTTCTTGGAAATTTATACATTCAAAGAAGGGCTGATGTAGAGATTTTCTCATTTGATTCTAAAATTTGTGAACAAATCATTCTTGTTCTAGGGTGTCTAACACCAAACCTTGCTGGATTCTCCTATCACATGCAAAAGAGAAACTCATACCAGCTTGGTGGAGGTTTACAAATGTGTAAAAGCAGTGAAGTATGCCTGTGAGAAACAACTGTGATTTCTAATCCACTTTCTGTGTATGTATGATTTAAGATGGGAATAAAATCAAGTTATCTATATAATAATGGCATATAAACCCAGGTAAGGAATTTCATGAAGATACTGAATTTCTTCAGTTTTCATTATAGCATAATTAAAAGTTTTAGCTTCTTTACATTAATACTATGTACCATGTCTAGAAGTAAGTGTATTTGAAGCATAGCATAAAACTTTAAGGCTCAATCTTACTTTCTTCCTGGATTTTTTTCTCTTTATATGAATTTCAAGGCAGCAGATGTCCCAGCTGAACAGTATGATTCTTTTCTATTTCTTTTTCCCTATTTTTTTTTTAATGTAGGAAGACTGGCAAGACGTTTCACCTTTCCAGTAGTCCAAAACTAGTCTCAAACATGTAACTATCCCCTTCTGTCTGATGAAAAGAGAATTAAGTGATGATACAAGGCATCCTTAAAAATATAGACTTTTTTGTCACGGACCATCATAAATTATGAAATCTGCTCTTCTAATTTGTGATTCAATAAAGAATGTACCTTGGGGTTTGTAACAACACCAAACCTGTAGAGTATTTCCAATGGGAATTCATGGAATGTCAACTAGAGGCCAGACAAAATAATCATTCTAAATATTAAATAATCAAAACAAGAGGTACCAAAAACCCCACTGGGTTGTGTTAGGGTTTGGACCATGTCATGTACTCAGTGAAAGGGATGGTGAAGTGACATGCCTGTCGGACATGATGACAGCAGTAAGCCTGAGGAGGATTTGACTTAGATATTGTAATAAAATGTATATATGCTGAGAAGCCAATGACCTTAAATAAGAAATTAAAAATGGGGCTGGAGGGTTAGCTCAGTGGTTCCAGTGCCTGCCTCGCAAGTGCAAGGTCCTGAGTTCGATCCCTGGTAACCATATATAATGCTGGGCATGGAGGCTCACGCCCACCAGCAATCAACACCACATACCACAGTGCCGGGCATGGTGGCTCACGCCTGTAATCCCAGCACTCGGGAGGCAGAGACAGGAGGATTGCTGAGTTCGAGGCTTGCCTGGGCTACGTAGTGAGTTCAGGGCCAGCCTGAACTACAAAGCAAGACCCTGTCTCAAAAAAAAAAAAAAAGAAAAAGAAATTAAAAATGACACCAAGCTAAGTGGTTAGTATTTGCATATTTTGGTGTAGAAGAGTTCGATATAATGTTATGCTTAAAAAAGCTTTTCAAGACTAAGTGTCCTTAAGTAATAGACCTTCTTTGTGTCTTATAGTCCAGTTTAGCAGTGTGTCCTCTCAAGGAAAATAAATAATTTGTTATGATCATTGTAAACAGATTTTTTGATAATATGTGGTCCATCAACTCCTTTCTGTTTCTCAATTAAATAAAATATGTAAGGAAAAAATTAATCATAAAAATGTCTTCTTTGTTCTACATTAAAACGAAAGTGGACATTATCAGTTGCATTAAAACTAAAGTAATATTTAATTTTATAAAATAAACAATCTAGTCATATAGGCTTACATGTGAGTTTATTCCTAATTTAGCCAAAGATGCCTTAGGAGATGATGGAAAGTGAGTGAATGTGGGAAGGAGATGAGGACGATTCTCTTAGCAGCTTTTGTCCCATTGGAGTCTGTGCTGGAGATAAATAACTTGGAGCACATATCATTATTCTTCTGTGAAAGTGTACGGCTGCATAAATCGCCCCCCCAAAAGAGAAAGTTGCAAGTAGAGAAAAACTGGAAGAAGGCAGAGAAAGCACAGGGAGATGCTGAGGAAGAAGCAGGAGCGAGGGTAAAGGAGCAGTAAGGAAGGTAACAAGGCCCGTGTGGACAGTTTAGCAGATGGAGGGGGTGGGGCGAAGGGAGGAAAACGGGGGGGGGGGGGCTTGGAAATACAAGCTATTTTGGTTTTGTTTTTATTTATTGTTTATTGTTTTTATTTTAAGGATATTTTTATACAGTAAGAGGCTTTGCTGGGATGTTATCACTCAGTATTTACTGCAGTACTTTAGAATTAATTAAAAGTAATAACTGAAGGGCTGGGGATTTAGCTCAAGTGGTACCACACCTGCCTTAGAAGCACAAGGACCCGAGTTCAATCCCCAGCACGATCAAAAAAAAAAGTAATAACTGAGACACTAGCGATTCCTCAATTGCCATCCTCAGCCCCACCATCGACTTTATGAACTTAGAAAATTTCACAACATTAAACAAAAGACAAGTGTTTGTGTGTGGGCCTGCGTGTCTTACCAGGCTTGTATCAGATTAAAGTTATCCAATTCATTACTTAGGGGGTGCTGGTCACGGTGGAAATACCAGAGAAGAGCTCAGACCAGACTGCAGTCTGAGAGCTACATGGGATAATTCCATTTCTTGGAAAAATGTTGCAAACTTCCTTAAATGTTTCCCTGCATGAGATATAGGAAATGTATTTCTTCATATAACAAACAGTTTTGAGTGTCTACACTTTGGATGGTTTATCTTGTGGTTATGAAATATCTGGCAGGAAGAGTGATATACAAAACAAGATCCATGGTCTCGGGGTTGTGACGCCCTAATGGAAGAAACAAGTAAAGAGCAAAGAGAATAGCAAAATGCCAGATAAGGAAAGAATGTAACCGAGTGGTGTGCTGGAGAGTGAGTGGAGGCAGCAGGGCACTGTCGACAGAGTCCTTCTGGGGACGGAAAACTAAACCGGGGCCTGAGTGACTAAGTAGAGCAATAATAAAACGACAAACAGCAAAAGAGCTTGTGCAGAAGACCCAAAAGGAAACCATGGCACTGAGCACAAGACGGGCAGGAGGAGGAAAACTGTAGAGCAGCATCGGACAGGCAGAAGTTAGCACGACACAAAATTCATTCATTTTCTGCAGTGTGTAATTATGATGAGGACAGAGGTGATCCGAGAAACACTATGAATACTGGTGAAGAATCAACAAGAAGGCAGTAACTCCAAAATTAAGAAGAGTCTTTTCCTGTCAGTTTGGGGATACTTGGCTAAAACTAACAAAAACATTCTTGTTCAAGTCTTTTTATGGCTACATCTCTCACTTCCCTTGTGTCCACACCTATTTGGTAGAAAGCTGGAGTATAGCATAAGAATATTTTTAAGTGCTTGAGAAATAGACTTTCCCACAGCTGTTACATTTACATACCTGTTATCATTTTCATGCTGTCTTCAATAATTCACACATTGTCATAAATTTACAACTCCAGTCCCACGAAGTGGCATTTAGTTGTAGTTTTCAATGACCTGTCCTTTATTAACTACAATAGTGAATAATTTTTCAAATGTTTATTTTCCATTTGGCCTCAGTTTCTTTGTTGTCTTGCCTAGACTTTTGCCCAGAAAAGTCTTCCCTTTTTGCTCTCTTTCCTTTCTAGACCACATAGAAATGAATTTCCCAGGAAAATTCTCTTAAAATTTACACATTTCTGAGGAATTGTTCTGAGGTGTAACACGTACTTCAAACCGCATCAATAATTTATTTGTGTGCCTTTTAAGTGTACCTGGCTAGTGGGCAACAAAATCTGCAAGACTCTTACAAATTTTGTTTTCTTTGAAAGATTCTACCAAATGGCAGCCTTGAAGTTTTCTGAGGTACTAACAAAGGGTTTTGTGAACCTATCATTGATTTTTTTTAATCTCAGTAATTGTGCTGAATTTTTTGGAAGTAGATGAGAATGCCTAGGTTCCTCTCTATTGTTCCTTATGTTGTCTTAATTACTTTTCTGATTGTGGAGACAAAATACTCGACAACCACAAGTTAAAGGAGGGAAGATTTATTTCAGTGCAGTTTATCAAGGTTTCAGTTTATAGTCTCTGGTTCCAAAGCAGTGTGGCACAGCAGAGGGTCTTTGTGGAGGTAAAACGGTCCATAGCACAGCAGGCACGAGCCAGCAAGCACCAAATGGCAATCCTCCCTTTTTCTCTCATCCTGGCTACAAGACTTCTGAGTGGTGCAATCTACACTGAGCAGGGTGGGGAGGAGCTTCCACTATGCACCTCTGGACATATGTCCAACCAGTTTAGTTATCAGAATCCCTTAGTCCCATATCATATACTCCAAGCCAGCCTCACAAATCTGTGATTCATCCACTTCTCAAAACCCCACCTACCCCACCTATGAGCATGTAGGGTTTGTGGTGACATCTAGACACAAGCCATAGGAAATGCCTCCTTCAAATGGAACACTTCTTAGATTCTGTCTCTCTCCTGTACTTTATCAAATAGAACTCAGGTAAGAACCTGATATTGTCAATATTTTGTTTTAAAACATTCTGAGGTATACTTTATATAACCCTTATTAATTTTGCATGGCAGTTTTGTGTCATGTTTTAAGGTGGTATAGCAGGGACTACTCTTTTCACCCTACAGTACCAAATCTGTCATTGTTTATCTAGACACACTAATTATTTCTTTGACAATCTTCCAGTAGTTCTGTTTTATTGGATCCTAGACTCAGTGGCACATATTTTTGGTATCTGTTACGTAGCATACTAATACTGGTACCTATTTCTATTTTGATTATTCAAAATTCTATAGGGTTCACTCCATATGTTAGTAGTTTAAAGCAATAACAAACTTCTTTTGGTGCTCATGATGCTAGAGTTTGTGCATTTCACAAGGGATATACTGACTCTTCTTTCTTTTTCCCTCTTCCCCTTTTGCACTTTCTTCCTCTTTTGTATAATTTCACTCTCTTCTTTCCAAATTTTCTTTTTTCCCTCATGTTGCATCATAGGGAAAAATCTATTGTTTTATCGTTTCCAGAAAAAATAATTCTCCTCATGATTCAGAAGTAGTAACTCAAGAAGAAACTTCAAGTCCTTAAAACAAAATATAGCACTGAGGCAAAAGAATTTAACCTAAAAGAAACAGTTATATCAGTCTGCATTCTTCATTGGAACTTGAAGTACTACCAGCCAATTTTAAATTAATGTTTATAATTCCTTTGGAAAAATACAGTCTCTGGGACTGTATTCCTTATTTTAGATGCATTTAAGTCAAAGATGGGTTTCTCTGGTAAGGTAGAAACATCACCTGATGAAAGAAGAGTACAGCTAGTCATATGAAAATATATCTCTTTTGACCACTGCATTTTCAGTGTGAATTATAATGTATAGGCAAACATATAGACTTAGTCAAGATTGCCAAGCTACATTCTAAGTTATAAATTATCTATATTGACATCTTAGTACTAGGAAAAGATTAGGTTAGAAAACAATTTGCTGTTGAGTCATGATTTGTTTGGCTACAAAGAAATATTGAATACAAATTACTACTAAGAATAATGTAATTGGAAACATAATTTTGCAGGATACATCAGTCTGGGTCATTGTTGGTCTCTTTTAGGGTTTGAAATACTTCATTCCAGACTCTCCTTGACTTGAGTGTTTGTGTTGATAAGTTTGCTGTAATTCTGATGGACTTTGCTTTGCATATGATTTGTTTCTTTTCTCTCATTGCTTTCAATGTTTTAGTCTTCTGTTGGGTTTCTGGAATTTTGATTGTTATACGCCTACATGTAGACTTTTTTTATATCATGGCCTCTTGGCATTCTATATGGCTCACTTACCTGTATGTCAAATAATTTCCCCTTTCCCGTGAAGTTTTCTGCCATTACATCTGTGAACAGTTTTGTCATATCTTTTGCACTGTCTGCTGCTCACTGACTCACGTCAGTCTTATGTTATTCCTCTTTGCAGCTGCTAGATTGATTCGTCATGTCCCTTGCTGTTTACCATAAATTATTCCTTTACTGATCACTGGCTGTAATCCTATCTTCTATCTGATAGTCAGGTTTCACATTCATTCATCTTACTTCAAAAACTTTCATTAGAATTTTTCATCTCCTGGAAATTTCTTCAAAGCTGTTTAGCAGATTCCATTACTTCACAATCTAAGATTCTATCATGTTTCTGATCTTTTCTATAGTGTTATTAGGCACATCTTCTACTTTGGGCACTATTTCCATTTTGATCTGAGATATTATTTCTGATTTCCATTTTACCAGATCCTCTTTTAATACCAGCTTAGAGAGTCCTGGATTTTGACCTTCAGTTTGCTCTACTACCATTTTCCCTGGTTTCCCCTGTGATGATGATCCTTGTGTCTGGGTTTTAAATTTTTTCTCATTTCTATGTTTTCTGTGTTTGTCGATGCTGATATTTTTAGTTGAATTCCTGGCCTGCTGTCTTGGTAATGTTTAATCCAAGTCTCTTTCCAGTTAATAAGGTACTGGCAAACAGAATACAGAGGTTCATTAAGAAGGTCATAGACCCTGACCAAGTTGGATTTATCCCAGGAATGAAAGGATGGTTCAAAATACATAAATCAACAAATGTAATATTCTATAGTAACAGACTCAAAGACAAAAAACAAATAGTGATTTCAATAGATGCAGAAAAATAATCAGCAGTGTCCAACACTCATCCATGATTAAAACATTACAGGAAATTCAAATAGATGGTCTTTATCTCAAAATGATAAAAGCTATTTTTCAAAAACCAACAGCCAGCATTATATTACTGACTAAAAACTGAGACCTTTCACACTAAGATCAAGAAGACAAGGATGTCTACTATCACCACTCCTGTGCAACACAAGACTGGAAACATTAGCCACAGCAATTAAAGAAGAGAAAGAAATAAAAGAAATAAAGATAGGAAAGGAAAAAGTTAAACTGCCATTATTTGCTGATACTGAAGATTCTAAAAACTCAAAAAAAATGACTGCTAGATTTAATCACCAGATTCAGTAGCATAACTGGTCAGTGCTCAAAAAGCAATAAAATCAATAGCCTTGGATACATGAACAACAGACTCACTGAAAGAGAAATCAGAGAATCAGTTATTTTCACAATAGTATCCAAAAAGAAAAAAGAAAGAAATATCTAGGAATCAATGTAACAAAGGAGCTGAAAGATCTATACCCTGAAAACTACCACAATCTGAAAAAAGAGATCTAAGAGGATACCAGAAAATGGAAAGACATCCCCTGTTCCTGGGTAGGAAAAACCAAAATTATCAAAATACTCCTACTGCCAAAACTACTATATATACTCAGTGCAATCCTGACTGAAATCCCAACAGCATATTTCATAGAGCTAGGGAAAATAAACCAAGAATTCAAACAAACCCAAAGAACAGTGCAGGAAATCAGAAGGTTTAGAAACAATCCCAGATATACTGTTACCTCATTTTTAATGAAGGAGGCAAACACCCTCAATGGAGGAAAGATAGTCTCTTTAACAAATGGTGTTTGGAAAACTGGCCTTCAATTTGTCAAAGATTAAAGCTAGATCTACCTCTTTCTCCATGTACCAACTAAAATCAAGGTGGATTAGAAGCTTAAACATTAAAACAGAAATATGAAACTTTCTGGAAAACAGGTTAGGTAGAATTCTTGAAGACATTGGCATAAGGAAAGACTTTATGAACAAAACCTCTGCAGCATGGGAACTAGCAGACAAAATCAACAGCTGGGATCTATTTTACTGAAAAGTTTCTGTACAGTGAGAAAAGAAAGAAAGATGGGAAATAATTTTTACCCGTTGTTTCCCAGACAAAGGACTACTACTACTACTATACTAGAGTATATAAAGAACTTAAAAGAAAATCACCCCTCCCAATTTAAAGACCCAGTTCAAAAAGGGCATCTGAAATGCATAGACATTTTTCAGATGAAGAAGTAAAAACAGCTAAGAAACAGGAAGAAATGTTGGACTTGCCGATCCTTTGAGAGATGCAGATGAAAACAACACTGAGATTCCATCTCACTCCACAAAGAATTAACTGCTATCACGAAGTCAACCAACAACAAATGCTGACTGGGTTGTGGGGAAAAAAGAGCCCTTCTCCATTGCTGGTGGGATTGGGAATGTAGACTGGTGGAATCACTGTGGAGATCAGTCTGGAGATTCCTGAAGAAACTAGGACTTAAGGGCCCATTTGTCCCTGCTGTTCCCCCACTAGGTATATACATGAAAGAATTAAAAGAATTATACCACAGTGGCATATGTGCTCCCTTGCTTGTATCAGCTCAGTTTGTGATAGCTAAATCTTGGAAACAACACAAATGCTCATCAGTAGGAGACTGGATAAAGAAGATAGGGGTTTTTAAAAAATAAAATGGAGTATTACCCATCCATAAACAAGGATAAATTAGGGTCATTTATATTCAAATGAATATAACTTGAGGACATATTCATAAGTGAAATAAATGGGACAGAGATGTGTAAATACTGTATCTTTTCTTTAGCATGATAATCTGAAAATGTAAATGAATGCCAAAATGTATGATAGGTAATTCAAAACAGGAAGAAAATGTGCAAAAGGGAAAGAGCAGGTAGGGGAAAATAAAGAAGGGAAAGAAAAAATTTGATGATAAAATAAAGGAAGAATAATACAGTTGTAATTAAATTGTAACATGCAAGGCAAACAAAGAAAAATATACAGTCAAAAATTCAAGTGCCGGGCGTGGTGGCTCACGTCTGTAATCCCAGCACTCAGGAAGCAAAGACAGGAGGATTGCTGAGTTCGAGGCTTGCCTGGGCTACATAGTGATCTCATGGCCAGCCTGACTACAAAGCGAGACTCTGTCTCAAAAAAAACAAAACAAAACAAAAAAAACAAACAAAAAAATTCAAAAGAAAATACAGTATTAAAAACAAAGAAACAAGTTACAAGATAATTTGATTAAGTACAGTCAACCTAAAAATGCCTTCCCTTAGGCTGGGTCTAACCTTGGAGAACCTAATTAGTCACTGGCTAACAATACACACAATAGACTGGAAGCTGTCCTAGGGGATTAAAAATGAGAGTCTGAAAAAAAAAACTGCTCTTTAATAATATCATTTCCATGCTGTATAAAATTTTTAAATTACCAGTAGTATTAAAAGATATTATTCTGAGTACTATTTAAAATGGCTTTACTTGTTAATTATATTTTAACTGAACTTTTGTGCTTATTTTTTACTTGTTATTTATATTTTAACTAAACTATTGGTGCTTACTTTATTACATAAAAACATTCATAGATGGTAATATACACAAACTTCAATTCACAGAGAAAGTTTTACATTTTTTCCTATGCATGTATCTGTGAATTTACTATATTTATCAAAATACAATAATTATTTTAAATTTAAAAGTGGTTGAACTCCTTGAAAAACTGTGAGAGATTAATATCTTATTTCTATTATTACAAACTGTACATTTTTTCTATTTTGAATTTCACTTAAATAAAACTTTACAGGATTTATTCTTTGGTTTAAATGTCTTCTGCTGAATGTAAGTCATGCTTTGAAAGTGTCTGTCTTGTTCATTTACCAGTTGTGTTATTCTTGTAAGGTATATTTCACTATATGAACATATTAATCTCATCTTGGTGTTTCCATTTCTGTGATTCAAACTAATCAACCATACTGAGATTGGCCTGAGAATATCAATGACATATGGAATTTGTTTTGGGCTCACCAAGCTGGTGAACAATAAGAATTCAGTTTTTTTTTTTTAAGAATTCAGTTTTAATTAGAAGATGGGATACATACATATAAGCATATGGTAATTGTGACAGATAAAAGTGATCTGAGAAAAGGTTTTTTATGGGGGGTGGTGAAGGAATATCACTATAAAAATGATTCATTTATTAAACAGGCTACCTTTCTTACAGTGAACATTTTTTCTTTTTGAGACAGAGTCTCACTTTGTAGTTCAGGCTGGCCCTGAGCTCACTGTGTAGCCCAGGCAAGCCTCAAATTTAGCAATTCTCTTGTCTCTCCCTCCGAGTGCTGGGATTACAGGCGTGAGCCACCACACCTGACACTGTGGTATGTGGTATTGATTTCTGGTGGGTGTGAGTCACCATGCCCAGCATTGTATATCATTACCTGGGACTGAACTCAGGACCTTGCGCTTGCAAGGCAGGCACCGGAACCACTGAGCTAAATCTCCAGTTCTCCAGTGAACATTTTGATCCTTTTGTTGAAGATAAGGTAGCTGAATGTGTTTGAAAATATTTTTAACAGTTTGTAATAGCTAAATCTTGGAAACAACCCAAATGCCCATTAACTGATAAATAGATAAAAAGGATTTGGTTTTCTTTTTAAATAGTGGAGTACTCTTCAGCCATAATGAAAGAAAGGCAAGATATTTCTAGGTAAGTGGGTACACCTTGAGAATATTCTCTTAAGTGAAATACATTGAACAGATATATGTATGTATTGCATTTTTTCTCTGATGCAAAAAACTGAAAGTGTAAAGACCAAAAAGAATAATAGATACTTAGAAATAGGGAGAAATTGTTAAAAATGGTAGTGAGTTGAGAGATTTTTAAAAAAATTTTTGGTACTTTACACATACACAGCACAGTTACTCTCCACGTTGAATATTTGTACCAGTATATGACATAACTTAAATTTCATTTTCCCCCTCCCTGCCCCCCCATACATACTCTTTGTTTCCTTTTTTAAAACATCAATTTTTTTCTTTACTCATTATTTTCCCTAAACCCCATTTCCCTTTGAATATTTACTATTTCACAACACTGATCATGCATTCTAGAACACATTTACAACTTCAATTTCTCATACCAGAGAAAAGATACAAAATTTACCCATCTGTGACCTATTTATTTTACTTATGAGTATGTCCTGAAGGTACATCCATTTAGGTATAAATGACCCTATCTTGTCATTCTTTATGACAGAGTAATACTCCATTTTATTAAAAAAGATCTTTATCCAGTCTAGAGTTGATGGGCATTTACATTGTTTCCAAGATTTAGCTATCACAAACTATAAACAGTCACTATAACATGAATCACTATAAACATGGATGAGATACTTTTTAATAGTCAAAATGGTTTATGCAAAAAAAGAAGGTATAGCATTATTAGGGAATGAGCTGAGAGACAGGTAATAAATGAAAAATACATTATTTTAAGATCATGATACATATTTTATATTGAAATATATTTATATTTACTATTATTCTCTAAATTTTTTTCATGAAAAATTCTTTTCATAGAATAGTTTTTCATATTTTCTCCTTAAAGACCTATTTGTATTACATTAAATAAAAATTTTAAAAAATAACACCAAAAAATTATTCATAGATTTTAAAGGTAAAAGGAGAACAATTCCCAATACAGATCTGTTTACATCTTATTAAATTATATTGATTGCCTTTAATGGAATAAATATGTAGAAAGCCATACACAAGAAGTCAAATTGTCATGGGGTCCAAGATTGATGAGTATAGACAGGCAGCAAAGTGCAGCCTCTTGAGGACCTAAAGTCAAGACACCTGGAAGACAATATTTTGGTGAGGAGAAGGAAATAGAGAAAGAGAGTAATACCCAGGAAGTAGGAGGGAGCCGAGGGAAAGATAAAAACTGCAGAGAAGCTAAAAATGGAACTCAGTACAGAAAAATGACTAGGCAGTTCAGAAGGCTCATCCCAGGTCCCATGGAGAACAACTGTCTACTGATGCCCAGTTAGCCTGGAAGGTCAGTAGCAACAATCTGCTGAAAAGACACAGACTGCATTGGCAGTACTGCCACAAGTCCACAGCTGTTATAAACTGAAAAAGACAGCATGGTTTTTTACTCTGACAGTGACTCCTTCTTCATGATAGACTGGAGTTGGGGGAAAAAAAATCTCATACAGGAGATAGTCAAAACTGGACATAGCAAGGGCCCTGCTCTCTATAGTGAGAGTCTGACCCAGCCTGTGTGGTTTTCATAAGTGTCAGAGTCAGAAAGGATTAGCATTACATCCAAAAGACTACTTGAAACTCTCACCCTGCTGCCTGTGTCTGACACAGAAATCAGCGGTCTGTTTGCTTTTCCACTCTACCAACACGAGGGAGAACATATTGGCTTGGACAGTTGCCAGGGCCTAAGATATACGTCAGAGAGGCCTCCAGAGTAAGGGAAGAACATCTTAAAACCACAAGCTTTAGAACTAGATGGAGAAAACTGTGACTCTGGGTGTACAGAGAGGTACAGAAAGTGAAAGCTGCTAGCTGCTGGAGTGACTACAACCTTGTGATCAGTATTTACCACTGATAGCAAAGCTTATTGAATATTTGATTAGGATTGAAGATATTTTATATAATTAATTGCCAAAAAACCATTTTACATTTGAACTTTTCAGTTCATGTATGTGTACTCATCCTTTCTCATTTCTTTAAAAAATGTATATATTTTAGCGGGCCGGAGGGTTAGCACAGTGGTTCGGGCGCCTGCCTCGCAAGTGCAAGGTCCTGAGTTCCATCCCTGGAAACCACATACAATGCTGGGCGTGGAGACTCACGCCCACCAACAATCAACACCGCATACCACAGTGCCGGGCGTGGTGGCTCACGCCTGTAATCCCAGCACTCCGGAGGCAGAGGCAGGAGGATTGATCAGTTCCAGGTTTGCCTAGGCTACATAGTGAGCTCAGGACCAGCCTGAACCACAAAGCGAGACCCTGTCTCGATAAAAAAAAAAAAAAAGTTTACATTTTAGGAAATTTTATATATATATATATATATATATTTATATTTCCTTCTCTTTACCAAATTATTGTCTTCCAGGTGTCTTGACTTTAGGTCCTCAAAGGGCTGCACTTCGTTTCCTCTCTTTACTCGTCTATCTTGGGCCCCATGACAAGTTAATTTCTTGTGTATGGCTTCCCTCATATTTATTCCATTAAGGGCAATCAATACAATTTAATAAGATGCAAATAGATCTATATTGGAAATTGTTCTCCCTTTATCTTTGAAATATATGAATCATTTTTTGGTATTATAATTATTTGTATTACAATATAAAATAATATTAGTCATGAGATTTTGTGGAATTTTATTCTAGTGCTTAGCAAAAATGAGATATTTATGTGGTGGGGTCTGGTAGTAATAAATTCTTTTTATGACTTTTAAACTAACTCTCAGGCTTTTTTTTTTTTTTGAGACAGGGTCTCACTTTATAGTTCAGACTGGCCCTGAGCTCACTATGTAGCCCAGGCAAGCCTTTAACTCAGCAATCCTCCTGTCTCTGCCTCCCGAGTGCTAGGATTACAGGGGTGAGCCACCATACCTGGCACTGTGGTATGTGGTGCTAATTGCTGGTGGGCATGAGTCATTATGCTTTGTGTTGTTGTTTGTGGTCACTGGGGAATTGAACTCAGGACCTTGCACTTGCTAGGCAGGCGCTGGAACCACTGAGTTCAATCTCCACTCCCTACTCTCAGCCATTTAAAAAATATTATTTTAAGTCGGGCATGGTGGCTTATGCCTGTAATCCCAGCACTCAGGAGGCAGAGAGAGGGGGATTGCTTAGTTTGAGGCTTGCCTGGGCTACATAGTGAGTTCAGGGCCAGCCTGAACTACAAAGCAAGACCCTGTCTCAAAAAAATATCTATATTATTTTAGTGTTTTCTGGTTACATTGCTTTTAGTAAAGTTAAAAATTTTTCATCTTGATTTATTAAATCATGCAAAAAATGTTATGACTAGCTAAATACTTCATAGGGAAACTAGTGTCTTAATTTCTTCCAAGAATCAAGGTTGAGACACATATGTAACTTGCTGTCTGTTTTGGGTAATCTCAGTCCCCTCCCCATTTGAATCCTTATTATTGCCATCAATCAATATGTCTGTTGTGGTCCAAAGCCCAGTACAGAGTGCATTTTGGATTCAAAGTGTTGTTAGTAGGAAGTCTAGGCAATGGAATTCTACAAATGTAGAATGGACCTACTCACCTGAAATGGAATTCTGTCTTCTTACTGTATCCCATATGTGAGATCTATGACATTTTAATGCATATTATTTTAAATAGTTTTATTAACTTTGTAGCCAAAGGATTTTATGAACTTGAATATGTTACACTGACAGTTATAAAAATCTTACATGGTATCTTATCTAATGACATATCATTCTCACCAGCAGATACAAATTTTCCTAATCAGTGGTCAATATTTCTTTATTATGGAGATTTCTATAACATATACTGTAAGGTTTTTTAATTGTCTAGAAATAAAACCAAATATAATTTCTAATAACAAGTATTATTCACTTATTTTTATCATCTATTGAATTTAAATTTATTATGCTCTAGTTTGATATATCTTCCTTCGAATGTAAAGTTGTATGGCAGAATACACAGAATAAAGAAGCATATTTTTCTTCTTATCTCTGTTTATTGAGATTTAAAAGCCTGCTCTGCATACTTGTAATCACAGCACCTCATTTCAAGAACTGTCTTTTATGGTTCTGTTGAAAATCTCCCTTCACTGCATTTTTCCTATTGCATGATTTTTCCTACAACCATGACTCATTCAAGGCACATAACCAAGTGAAAGCATACACAACATAATTATCCATATTCAATACATTCTGAAAAATGGCATATTTTATACTTATTCCTTCACCAATAAACTTACATTGAAAAACTAAATTGGGAAATTTAAATGATTCTCATGAGTCAATTTTGCTGTAGATCCCTCCTTAATAGTGATGTTATAAACCTCAACTGAAAGTAACCTCAACTGAAAGTAATTTAGTGTCAATTTTTTTCTGCACTGATTATAATTGTAATGTGAAATGAATCAGTACATTACACATAATGTATTGAATTTGTCTTACTCCATTATACAAAACTTATGTTAATTATATAGAGCTAAAATCTATAATGCCCACAATGGTGTAACATGGTGGAACAATAGTTTTCTCATGGTCCCTTGCATTTTCTGATTTCTTAGGGTATAAATAATAGGATTCAATAAGGGTGTAATGACAGTGTAAAATACAGCAAGGATTTTATTGCTTGCACAACTACCAAATGGCCAAACATAGATAATGATACAAGGTCCAAAGGCCACAATAACCACCATGATGTGGGCAGACAATGTGGAGAGGGCCTTGGAGAGCCCTCCGGATGACCTCTGTTGGACAGTGACCAGGATGGCAGTGTATGAGATAAGCAGCATGATGAAAGACACAAAAGAGAGTAGCCCGCTGTCAGCAACGACAAATAATTCCAGGGTGTATGTTTCAACACAAGCGAGCCTGATCACTAGCGGAAGGTCGCAAAATATGCTGTCTATGATATTGTAGCCACAGAAGGGCAAGTTCACTATTAATACCATCTGGCTCATAGTGTGTATAAAACCAATAGTCCACGAAAGTATCACAAATCCACTGAGCAGCCTGTGGCTCATGATGGTCC
>PVIC010032561.1:0-20611 GCA_004025085.1 Thryonomys swinderianus | reverse complement strand
GCTTCGAGAGCCTGCCCGATGGCTGGGTGGGTTATTTCCTCTTGTGTTGATAGTCTCACCCACAACAATTTACAGCCAAGTCAGTGGCCTATTTGTAGTTACCAAAAAAATGTATTAGTCAAAACAAAAACGAGCAAATGTGTTTACAGTCATTATGCTTCAATAGCTAAAATCAAGCACAATAACGATTAACAGTTTATCTTGATTCTGAATATTTTTGCTTACTTTTTGTTAGACAGTGGACATTAGTTTCAGATATTATATTTAAGCAGTGAGAGAAGACAAGAGAATCTATTTTAAACTATATGCCTCTCAATTCCATTAGTATTTGCACTTTATTCGAGGGAAGAAAGATCCAGCACCAATTATATTATCTTCTATTATGGGGGAAGAAAGGAGTCTACTTTGTGAATACTAAAGTGGGTGCTGCTGATCTGACCCAGATTTTCTATTTCTTCACCTTACAGTTATACCAATTGCAGTATCAATTACAGCAGAGCTGGTTAAAAAAAAATTAAGAAAGGGAACTAATGTTAATTAGGGAATGCAAGGTGCCGTATTTTTAAGACTCACAATCCAGAAAAATTACCAGGCTAATGTTTTAGGACTAGACCCAAACATGTGACTCAGTGAGAATCCCTGGTTTTCCCCGAAACCAGAGAGCTGTGGTAGACAAGGCCAGATGGCGTTATTTAAAGCAGGTCATGAATCTTGGGTTCCAAGATGAGAACAGTAATACATTTGAGAAGTTAGAAACAGGAGGACTGGCAAATGGACTGATAAATAGAAGGCAAAGAAGGAGCGAAGGGAGACAAAGTAAGAGAGAGAGATCTCAAGCTTACAACCTAAAAATCTACCGTGGAAATCCTCTTTGGGGCTAATACCTTTAAAATCAAAAACGAATTTTTAACGTGTCCCTGGAAATGAACAGAAAATATTGAATAAAAGAAATTATAATTTGATGCTTAGAAGACATTGGGAAATTTACTTTTACTGCCTTGTTTAGATTAAAATGTTCTCGGGAGCCAAGAGGTGTTAGGACGGTAGAGAAACGAGGGAGTGGCGGCTATTAGTGGGGCCGCGTGCAGCGTTCAACAGGCAGGAAATGGCCCGAGCCGCCCCGAGCCGCCCCGAGCCGCCCCGAGCCGCCCCGAGCCGCCCCGAGCCGCCCCGAGCCGGTTTGGGGATGACTTGTCATCTGCCGTGCGGGCACTCGTAGCACACGGCGGCGCGGCGGCCTGTGTGCTGAGGGCCGCTCTGGGTGCACACAGACGCTGCAGCGATGCAGGAGCGCGGCCGCCCACGCTTTACGAGCCCCCAGTAACCAAACACCAAAACAGCAACCAGCGTTCAGAAGCCACTTTATTTAGATTCAGTTCAAAAATTCTATTGGGCAGAGCATAAGAAACAAATTATAGGTTGGTGGTGGAAATTACGTATTTCTTTGTATATTGTGGAATTTCCCAAATATGTAATGTAGTTAGATATGGTCAGTCTGTTTTAGTGTCACTCCTTAGGAAGCTTCTTAGGATGTTAAATGTTCATTTTATGGCATGAAATTTCAGATGTCATGGCTAATTTGCTAGGCGATTCCATCATTGTTTGTGACTTCAGGTGAATTAAACTCATAGTTAGGCATATGCAGCCACAGTTGGAGAAATTGTGTTAATATTTTCATGTTGCTCTAATGAACATTTTCATTATGTGAAAATATTCAAGAATCCTAAGTACCTCAAATGCACGCATACAAAAACTACTCGACTTGATAAAGGAGTATCTCATATAAACTCTGTCACACCAGGGGTTCACATTAACACTCTCCCGTCTTTCAAATCTATGTGTGTAGAGTATACACACATTACATATGTGTATATTGTATGTGTATTTGTTTGTGCATGTATACAAACACATATAGAATAAACCAACAGATTATCCTACCCAGATGATTGTTTAATGTAACCCAGCTTTGCAAGCTGGAACTTATCAAGTTATCAATCACTGAATCATTTTGAAAAGTGTCCTAAAATATTCTTAGAAGAACATTTCATTTTTCCATTCCAATGAAAGATCTTGTATCCACTTCTATGCTGAAACATCGATTTTCCACAATCCTCCCTTGATTCATTAGATTCGACTTGTAAAATTTATGGTTGTAGCCTTAGAGGCATTTACCCATTTCCGTTAAATTTCCTCTGGGACAGGAAGAAAAATTTGAGCTGATGCCCTTGCAAACCATTATCTTACAGAAGCCTCCAAACTCTCTCCCAAGCAGGGCTCGGGGTGCAGGGGAATGCCGGTGTTGCTCTGTGTCTATCATTCATGTAACAGGAGTTTACTGAATATTCACTCAGCATTGTCTTGAGCTGACTTTTACCATGATAAGACAAACAAGCAAGAAAACAATTTTTTTTTTTCCTTTTTGGAGACAGGGTCTCGCTTTGTAGTTCAGGCTGGCCCTGAGCTCACTATGTAGCCCAGACAAGCCTCAAACTCAGCAATCCTCCTGCCTCTGCCTCCCGAGTGCTGGGATGACAGGCGTGAGCTACCACGCCCGGCACTGTGGTATGTGGTATTGATTGCTGGTGGGCGTGAGTCTCCACACCTAGCATTGTATATGGTTTCTGGGGATCGAACTCAGGACCTTGCGCTTGCGAGGCAGGCGCCGGAACCACTGAGCTAACCCTCCGGCCAGGAAAACAATATTTTTACAACACTGAGCAGTGTAGCAGAACAGAGCCAGAGCTCTCAATGCCAGATTGTTATACACGGGGGTGAGATGGGGACGGTATGAGTCAGGACCTATTAGGCTCTGCAGTGGGGTGCAGTTCTCCTAGTGAGAAAGGACGCGGAACGCCAGCAGCCTGCATCGCTGGAAAGGTCAGAGAAAGCATTTCCAGCACAGAGTGGGCATGAACACAAGCAAGGCGCTGGAGGAGGACAGGAAGGCCCAGCTAGCCCAAAAGGACCAGTCTGGTATTCTGTGAGCAGTATCAGACAAAACTGAAGTTAGACCTACCTTGGCGAGGGTGTTAACCTATTTGGTAGGGAGTTTTAATTCATCTTATTTAACTAATTTTAAATGACATAATTTTTAAATTTTTTAATCTATTTGATGGACCTATGCAAGGTTCTTTTCTTTGAAAATAAGCAAATATAAAAGATCTATTCTATTTTATTCATTATGTTTATTGGTACATTTTAGGAATACATTATGATCACATTCATTATTCGGAGAGTGTACCTCTTTATGATGCATCTTGGTTCTTATTTTTTCCCATTCCCAAGTCCTCCCTCCACCCTTCCCTATTTACATAAGCTTTGTTCCCATTTTTTCCCCCTTTTTTCCAAAAAATTAATACTTAAGAAAAATTACTGGCATATTTGGTTGAAGAGAGGACTTATCACTTTCTTGATTTAAACTTATATTGGGTCACACTACAAGAGCTTATCTGCTTGTTTAATTATGCCCACTTCGGTCTTCAGATTAGTGCTATTCATTTGCCAAATGAGAACTGAAGGTAAAGCTTTTGAAATCAAAGACCATGATGAGTACTTCCTGGGCCTGGGCAGGCAAATCTGCCCATCACGGTATCTTCAACCCCTTCCAGTGAAACAGGTAGACAGAAACATGCACCTACACATTCGTCACTGTGCAATTACTAAACTATAAACTGTTCATAATTTATAGGATTACTGTCTCCCCCCCTTTAGTTTCTCTATAAAAATTTGTGCTGTTCTGTGGGGAATGAGAGTTATATACCTGTGTGTATTTTTTACTATCTTTTATTTTTATCTTCTGAGGATAGAGGAAAATCATTAAAGCATTTATGATATAAAGCATGGTAAAATATAAACGTGTTCTTAGGCCTGAATTGTTCTCTTTCTATATGTACCACGGAGCCCCTGTGATAAATGAGAGTACTCACTTTATATGACTGTATTTTGAAACTAAAAATTGGAAAATTATGAAGTTAGAAGTAGTCTTGTTAGTTCAAAAATTGCTAAGTAAATAAAATGCAAGCTAGCATTATTTTTTTTCTTAAAAAGATAAAGGAATAAAATGCCCCTTATAAGAAATATTGTATTTCATGCAGCAGAAGAGAAACAAATTATTTTTCCCACAAGCCTAATTCATAAACATCTGAATTACTCACAAATTGATTCAACAGAGAAATTCTCTCTCACACACAAGTCCTTTAGAGCAGGTAATTCAGAGGGGAGAGAATGTGAGGCCTCTATGCCTCAGTGTGAATTATTGCTCATTTCCACCTTGAACTTACTGAAATATATTTCAAATTAAGTCTCATTTTTTTTTTCAAGAGCCACTCTCCTTGGTAAGTTAGACCTAAGGGAATTTATGATATAGTAGTAAACCCTCTTCTGAAACACAGAAGTCTCTGTTAGTCTAACATAATCTCTGGTGGCCTGAGCTGAAAATAAATATAAATCAGAAAGGGAACCTTTGCAAATTTTATGGCAAAATTAATTTTAATGCCTATGCTTTATGAGGTTAAATGTATGTTTTATTTGAATGTAATATACCTGGGTATAAAATGTATTAAAATAAAATTTAAGACTTGATTTTCTGTCCTCAAAAATCTACATTAACATACAAAAACCTAAAATATTTATATATGAAATACTTCTATGTTATCTAAATTTGATAAAGATAGATCTAAAATCGATTATGATTGAGGTTATCATACACACACACACACAACACACACACATACATAAATATCAAATCCACTTTTATTCTGGACGGCTATAAAATTCTACCAAGAGTAAGGTCTTAGAATAAAATTTGAGATTAATCATGTGTTTTAGAATTATTACAACTGGTAATTAAATAAAAGATGGTCTATATATGGATTTAAGCAGTTTAAAAATAGATATTATGCCCTCTCTCTTGAAAGACTCAATTCATCCAATCACATGATGAAACAAAATTTAAATACCGGTGATTCCTTCCTAATGTGGTCTGCTAATGTTTATCAGGGGCTCTTGCCATGGAAGGGGCATGGTGGTGACTGACAGCATAAGAAGAAATCAATCACTGGTTGACCACGTGGTCTCGGCAGCACCACTGCCCCATGGAAACTCGCTCCATGGCCCAGCCCGATCCCTCTGAACCTGTGCTGCCTCTGAATTTATTTTATGATGCCTACTTCACTTTCCTTTGATATCTTCGCTGTTTTCACCCTTTATAGCTTAGAAACTCCATGAGGAATGTACATGATTCCCTCTTTGTACAATAGGCAGAATTTCGCTCACAATGAGAACAAGATAAACATGAACTAAGTGACACCAGATTTATAGGCCGAGGAAGGGACTTAGTGTCCCACCTTGGTACTCAGTGCTATTCCCATTCCTAACTTCAGCACCAAGAGAACATGCCTGATGGAATCCATGGGCAACATCAGAACTTACTGTGAACCAGAGCTTCCACCTGTTTATTAATCAAGGACTCTTCCATCAGAGAGAGTGAATTTAGAAAGTGTATTATATGTAATATGAGATATGTGGGTTCACTGTGGGAAAGGCAGCATCTGAGACGGTGCCCCAGCCATCAGGAAATTTATTATCAGGGTTTAATATAGAAATTATTATTATAATATCTCAAGGTATAATATTTAAAAGTATTGTCACGATAGAAATACATCAAGACAGCACATGATACCATGGAAATGTAACTATTATGTGTCAATTCAATAATGTGAGAAACAAAGAAATTCATTATCAAATAGATGCATGTGTGGAGGGAGGGCAAGTGGAAGGTTGAGAAAAAGCCCAAGAAATGGTAAACATCGGCGTTCACAGATGCAGAGCGCAGAGGAGAGCTCAAGTGCAGGAAGAGTGGAGGGCCGTGGGTGAGCTTCATCCTGTGGGAAGGAGACTGCCGGGAGGGTCAGCGTCTCACGGAGACGAGGGAGCGGACGGCCCCTGCCGGCGAGAACCAGGCGGGCAGTTCTGAGGCCCAAGGACGGAGGTCAGAGCCAGACAGCGGCAGGGCGGCCGCGCTGGGAGTGGAGGCGCTGAGGGACTTACACTCCAGGGCCGAGGCGGGGGTCAGGCCTAGAGAACCCGCCAGGCCCAAGCTCTGAGGTGCAGATGATGTGAGTCCTAGAGAACGGAAAACTGAGGACTCGGCACTTGTGTTTTCCCCGGTATGGGTTCGGGCAGAATTCTCTACCGTGGGCTTACGAAGAAACTAGCAGAGTAGCCCCCCAGACATGGTAGGAAGATAAGCTGCGGAAGGCCCTGAACTGCGCAGGAGTGGTTCCCTCTCTTTCCTGTGGTGGGAGTGGCAGTAACACTGAGGAAATGCAAGTATTTTGGAAGTGAGAGCGTGAGGCTGCAGCCGGAGAGGAGAAAGGCCCAAGGAGGGCAGGACAGCTGTTCACCTTGGACCCTGTGGTCTCTGTCCATCTGCTGTAAACTGGACCAACTCTTATGAGGTGTGGGAGTCTCAGCCGGGGACGTAACTAAGGGACCACACACTAAGTACAGTAAATCACACTATCACAGATCAGCAGAAAGAAGAGTTTGCAGATCTAATAAGCTGTTCACTAATAAAAGTCAGTCAAAACAGAAATTACAACTCTGGAGTAGCCTCACTTTAAAAATAAACAAATAGGAATCAGAAGGTAGAAAACATTTGCTTTTAAAACTTGGCTATTTCCACATTTTGTGAGAAATCTTTCAAGTTTAAAGAAAACATTTTTTAGTGCCAGGATATAGTAGTATTTTTGAGGACTTTATTGACTTTATTTTCTGTTTTATTTAACTTCTCTTAATCGTTATTATCAAATTTTAGTAGTGCATAAAATAGAAAATTGTGTGCCATGTATAATAGTCACTCTTACAACATCATTCTTGAAAAATGTTTTCTCATTCACAAATACGCTAAATTTCCCCAAGAGTATTTTAGTGGATAAAACCAGAGATAAACATAAACTTTGGACTTCCATACTTAATTGTTTAATTGAAAATTCAGTCTGACTAAAGATTTTGGATTCATATGTTCCTCTAAATTGTCAGTTTCTACTTACAAAATAATGATTTGCCTCAACTTCAGTCGTCATCATTTACTAAAATTGAGTCCATTTGTCCTTGACAGTTCCGAGAGTAATCCCAGGATTTCCTCTCATGCAGAATGGAACAATTCTTAATTAAAGTAATATCTGTGAGCTCCTTTCAGTCACAATTCCCATCCATGTCATCTGGGACTGAGAAGCCCCAGGACACTTTCTGCCTAGGCTGCCACAAAGCATTATCTGAAGCAGTAACCATTTTGTCCTGTCCAGCTCTTTACCCATGAATTAAATGCCTCCCCTTTGACCAAGGCTGTTGAATTTCCACAAGACCTGAGCCGCCCCCTCCCTGTACATGCCCAGGACAGGCAGGTTGAGCGTGGCTTTCATGAGCAGCCCTGTGGTAGGTTGGGTGCACGGCCTCACCTGTGAGGACAGCTGTCGGCACCACCAGGAGCAGGGACTTAGCCACAAGCAGCTTTCCTTAGTAGTTCCTTATACCTGATCCGAAAGTTGGTAAAATGGTCTAGCAGGGACCAAATTCTCACTCCAGGTAGATTATTTTCTCATGCCTCGAATTCTTTATTCACAAGTACTTTAGATAATTGATGGGCATGGTACTAAAAGTAACAAAAACAGTTTGCTTTAAACATATTAGGCAAGAAACTAGATCACTGCTAGAGAGCAACCCTAATTACATATTATACATTTCACAAATTAAAGGAAATTTGTGTAACTATGTTGCAACATAACATATGCATAGATACATATAGTTTTCTCTGGTGTATATTGTGTAGTACAAGAGAAATAAACATCAAAACAAAGAACATATTAAACAAGCTGTCCTAGAAATTACAGCATTATATATTTAAATCTGGGAGTCATATTTTAGGTGCCATTTTTAAATTAGTACTTCTAGATTTGCCATATTATATGTGTTGCTCTACTTAGAGCAGATTAGTTTGACACCACGAGCCAAGTGAGCTGTGCTCTTAGGATTTCTCTGGCTAACTCAGTGGAGAAGGAAATGAAAGTCTAAGTGTAAGATAATTCTTGCTTTGTGTGGTTATTGCAGCAGGAATAAACATCCCAGTGGCCCTCAATGAAATAAACAGATACAGAACTATAAAACAATGATCATGTACATGATAGTGGTCTGGATGCAGTGGAATTCTTTTAAAGAATAATTGCAAAGTACCAAATAACCTTGTACTATATAGCCCTTGATCTTTTGGGATACAATGAGAGTATTTTGTCCCTAATTAGCAGTACTGACCTAAAAATCACTCCCAGTGAAAAAGAAAGATAATTGCTGGGACTGCTTATTATTCCAGTATCCTCTCGTCGTTCATCACAGTTTTATATCTGATGTGGAGTGAAGCAGCCCCTTTCTTGACTGCCCTGGTGTAGAGTCAATATGTAAAACCTCCCGGGAGTGACAATGTCTAGCTTTTGTAAAGCTTCCCCCAGACTTCACTATTCATCTTTCTCCCTTTCCACTCACTACAACCTCAAGTTAATGGTCCTGTCCTCCATTTATCTATCTTGAAAGATGAAACAGTGCGTAGATTCTGCTTAGTTTCACTTCAGTCATAGCAACCAGATGCCTTCACTGCATAACTTTATGATGCCTCTATATCAAATGCCGCTGCTTACATGCAGCTCCCAGAGCCCGACTAGTCGCTGAGGTCTGCTGTTTGAGTAATGGCAGCAGCAGCTCTCGTGTTACAGGAATCCTCCGCAGGGCTCTGTCCAGACGCTCCTCGAGCCTGCAGTATTTATGGGCCCCACCAGGCTCTCGAGGCATGATTTCTGGCAGTGTTCTTGCCCATCTATCAATTCTGTGAGACCAGTCCCTCCTCCGTGCTCCGAGCTACATTTGGAAGGCAGGCTGTTTCTAAGGCAGGACGTTGAGGAAAGAGGCTGCTCCCAGCAGCCACTGCTGCTCCCCAGGAGGACAATAGCTCCTTCTATTGTGTTCTCTTCTGATTTACTTTGGAAAGTCCTAGGATTACTGGGAAAGAGCATAACCGAATTTGAAAACCTACCCAGGCCTTGAGAGACTAAGTACAATTTGATTTATCCTTCCACTATAAAAGTAAAAAGTAATAGAGGAGGCTATTGGATATACATTCAAAATCACTAATCCATAATTCCATATTACAAAAAAAAAAGCCCTCAGTAAAACCACAATCCACATTATTTTTTCAATTTATGTGGTGGCAAAGCCTAACATGTCCCAAATTCATTTAGCAGCATGACCTGACTTGAAATGATTTGATGCTATTTATAATCTATATTTCTACTATCTGTATGAATCCTGTGCATTTCACTGCAGAAATCCAAATGTGTTTGATCAGAGAGTATTGCCTTAGAGTTGTCTGGGATGTTGTGAGAGTGCAGGGCATATGCAGCAGTGAGGGTTAAACTTAAAAATTTTGAACTTGATTGGCTTTGGAGTCACCTAGGGGGTTAGTAAAGCACATTTCTGAGTGTGTGTGGATCATCATGGCCCTTGTGTCTGTATCTTGTCCCTGGCCCCTTCTTCTCCAGCACTGTTGCCCAGCTCTGCTTCCCATCTGCCGCGCACAAGCTCCACCACCATGGAGTTTCCACCATGATGTTTCTGTTTTGGAGGCAGCTGACCATGAACTGAATCCCCCTGGAGCCATAAGCCAAATTAAACCTCTCCCTTAAGTTGTGAGTGTCAAGTATTTATCCCAGTGCCTCAAAAGTTGACTAATACAGCACCATATTACCTGTCCAAGATCCATAAATTAAGTAAATCATTTAAATTCTGGACTTCCTCAAGAGATTATATGATTATTACTCCAAGGAAGGAAGGAGTTCTTAATTTTTTATTAGAAGCGACTAATATTTATGTAACAATCAATGTCCTTGACTTTATAATACATTAAGCTGCTCTTTAAGTGATTATTTTTATGTCAACTACCAAAGTCTGATGAGAGGAAAGAGTTTATTTGTGAATTTTGGAAAATCTTCCCTAGCTCTGGGAGGTATTTGCAATCTCCTTCATTTATGTGTGTTATGGTAAATAAGCTGCTGTACAATGACCAGATTCTTAATTACGTAAGACGAGCCTCATCGATTAGCACACAATTGCTATTTATTCATGTACTTGTGTATGCCTGAGATACAAATGGTGGCAGATGTTTAGGCTTCTCCCCACCAGCATGGTGCACAGCAGTGAGCTGTCCCAGTTCACAGGTCCTCCGAAGATTGTGTGGAATCCTGGAGTTCATGAGCATTATTCAGGTTTACCTTCAACATAGAGTAGATGTGCATGGCACGTTTCTTGTGTAAACAGTCACTTAAAAGTCATCTCATCGTACTTAACCTATCAGTAATGAGATTCATTGCCTTCTAAGAATGTTTTAATTAAGCCAAGTCTACCTTAAGTAGTAGAAATGAGTTTCAGAAATCATGCATTCTTTTTGTTTTCATTCAACAAATATTTATGTATTTTAAACTGACCAATAGAAGTACATGTGTGTCCTGAGGATGTACAATGTTTTGAAGTAAACATACATTGAATCTTTCTATTTAACATATAGATTCTCATTCTCTTTTCATTATTGTTTAGTTGATAAGACACACTCACCACTTGATTGCCTCATGCTAATTAAGAAAGGTAGAAAATTAAATCTGGCATGTGGATTCCTGTACCCTAAGACTAGAGTGAACTGCAGGAATCTGCACGCATTTCTTGCCCTGTCCAGGCCTAGACTCAGGTTTTGCAGCTCTGCATTCATTCTTTGATGTGTTGGCTGGCAGTTAGGGCTAAGGAATAAGATACAAAGTCACATATTGAAAATGAGGTACACTATTTAAACAAAGAAAGTAATTACAAATTATACATTTTTAGAAGTTGACAATACCACAAATGTAAAATCAAGAAATCGAGCATCCTTGTTAGCTGGCTGAAATGTCCTATTATGCTTTTGCCTTACCTGCTTTTACCTGCATGCTCTTCAGCTATTTCTTTGTGTGATGATTTTGTGATTTTTCCCCCCAAAAGCATAGAAAGATAATTCTGCCTCCAGCTTGATGATCAATTTATTTTTTTTAAATTTTTTGTATTGGTACATTTTATTGATACAGTATATATGCATGTCCCAAATACACTCCACATTGAGAATTTGTACCAGTATATGACACAATTTTAATTCTCATTTTCCCCTTTCCCTACCCACCCTACCACCCCCGACCCCTATCAGTTTATTTTTTTTATCCTGAACACTACTGTCCCAATTTTTTGTCAGTGTTGCTTAGATTTTTGAAATGTTATCAGATTGGAAAAATCTCTCTCTTTTAGGTTTCAGAGCATTTTAACTTTCCTGGTGCAGCAGCTAATCTCAGCTACTCTGAATTGATGTCACTGATTAAATAATGTGTCATCCCTGTCTTTGAATCATGATGCTGAGTGCGTCAGCACAGTGGGCAGTGAGAGCTCCTGGTACCTCTTTCCCTGCTGAGAATAACTACGCTTTAAAATAAAAGCATACTGCAGAGCCATTCACACCAACCCAAATTACCATCACCCCTACTTAACATAGGTATCTATGTAACGTTTATACATGCATTTATACATTTGCCTTGCCGGGATTCCCAAAGCAGCCACAGCCACTTGCACACCGTACGCTATGAGGCAGAATGTGAGGGGAGAAGTCGGACTGGAGAGGTATCCTAACCGTGCAAGCGTTATAAACACAGCATTGTGAACACTGCTAGAAGTCCTCCCAGGGCCTTGGAAGGTGCTCTTGCAGGTGAGGGCCTTCATATGAAATCCTCTTCTCTCTGCACTAAATAGGTTGGAACTGAGCATTGCATGTATCAATGTTACATAGACACCTATGTTAATTCTGCTCATAAACTTATTTTTACTTCCTTTGCTCCTACGTTCTTTCAAATTCTAGTTATATCCTATCTTAGTTACTTTCTCTTTGCTGAGACAGAATACCAGCACCCACAGCCTAAGAAAGGAAAGGCTTATTTGGCTTATAGTCTGTAGAGGTCTCGGTCCCTAAGCTGTCGTCTGTGAGGTAGGGCGGTATGGCAGAAGAGAAACAGCTCCCGGGGGGCAGCAGGAAGCAGAGCGGGAGGAGGGAGGAGGGAGGAGGGAGACAGATGCCCCCAGGCCACACCCGCAGTGGCCACGTTCTCACACCAGTTTCACTTCTCGGATCCCAGTTAGCTGTGAACGCATCACTGCGCTAGTCCTCTGGGGAGGAGCCCGCCCGCCAGGGCCCGGGCACCTCCCCGCAGCTCACCGGGACACGTGAGGCTTCGCGGGAACGTCTACATGCAAATCACAGCACGTCGTAACACCTGCTCTGTACTTCATGTTCTCTTGCTTTTGCCTATGTCAGTAATCATATATACGGACCATGGAGATTTCTGTATATGCTTCCGTTCAGTATTCTGAGTCCTAATAATTACGAAGCCGTGGGCTTTATTTTTTTCTATTAATAATGTTCTAGATCACAAGACTTTATGATTCATTTATGTGGACAAACAACCTTTGCTACTGGTATAAACGGGGAAGGGAAAAAGCACTAAGTTAAGAGTCTTTGCGAGTTGAGCTGCCCACGTGATCTTAGGTAGGCGGGGCAACCTGACAATTCACTTGTAAAATAAAAGTTTTCATCTTCACAAGCTCTTAAACGTCGTCCTGTGCTGTCCCAAGTCCCAGAACTGGGTGACGAACACGAGCTAATGAAATGCAGTGATGTCTGTGTGTCTGTCTCAGGCAGCCCACAGGAGGAGCATGAAAGCGTTGGCCATGTCTCTGTTCAAGCAACTGGGAGCTAGTTTGCACTTGCAGCTTATTCTGTCATCAGAGAAAGGCGTGACGTAGAGGAAGTCACCGGGGTTTAATGGGGTTTAATTACGACAGTCCTCAGCGCCACATTATCTGCCTGCGCTGCCCCTGGCTCCTCCCCGCAGCGCAGTCTCCGTGTGCACGTCAGGTCCCGCGCGCTGCAGGGAAGAGGCCGCAGACAGGCGGTGGTGCCGTCGCTGTATTTCCAGAAGCCTCTGCCTGGAGTTCAGCTGCGTCTGGAAAGACCAGTTTCGGTCAACAGCTACCCACTGGGCTCTTCGCGTGAGCACCTCTCAGCACTTAGAGGAAGACAAGATTTTCAGAACTAAAACCTTGTTCGGGCAGAGCTTGTTCTGATAGGAGCTGGCGGCCACCAAGCAAATGAGAGTGTCAGGCAGTAACGAGGGCTGAGCCGAAAATGAATCCGAGGTCAGCGCGCAAGGGGGTGGTGTTATAAAGGTGGCCGGGCAAGGCCTGCGGGAGAGGCCGGACTGTGCTGAGAGAAGGAAGCCGGCAGACAGACAGCGGGCCTAAGAGCCACCCACCAGTGCCTGGTGCCCACAGAGCCTCGTGCCAGTGTGAAATGGTGCTCTGCCTTTCCGGGGAGACGGCTTTCAGGGGTGGGTGTCCTTTCCCTGACTGACAGCGGAAGGGGAGAAGTGGGGCGGAAGCACAGGCAGAGCGGGGGGTGCCCGGGAGTCGCATGGAGCCCTGACCGCAGCCACACTTCGTGGTTGGTTGATTCGTTAAGTGAATTTTTGATCATCTTCATCTGACTTCCTGTAAAAAAGGAGAAAGTTACTTGACTACTATTTCTAAGTATAGTAAGGACAGTACTGTTAAAATAGCGCCAGGAATAAAAAGTCTATTTCAGTTTAATTTAGGCTGAGTAAAGTGCAATAGTAGGCTTTTTATAGATCAGACCAAGTTTACAGTAAATTTGTTGAGACATATAGCAGTGACTCTCTCTAACTGTAAAAGGATGTAATCTGCTATTCTTTTGATTCCTTTTAAAATAACTAGTACTGGGTGTTGTTTTTCACTTATAAATATTCATTATTTCTTTATGGTAAAGTGGTTATTTCATAAATGGATTTGTAAGCCATTAATAGAATTGGTTAACTAGATACAAATATGGTTTTACTTGGTCCCTTAACCTTGTTTGCAACATGGCAAGTTAATATTTTAACATAAATACCTAAATGGGAAATGTTGAAATATAATTATTCTGAAAGATCTCATTCCTATGGTTTTCCATAGGGTTTTTTTTTAAGGAAATGACTAATAAAGAAAACGTTTAGAAGGTTAACATTTTGGTGTTTGTTCCCAGAGTCCAATTAGATCAGATGAGTCAGTCCAGGGAGGAGATGGTAAACGAAAGGGACTGTAGAGATTTTAAACACACAGGATGGCACAGGGTTGGATGACAGGCTGGGCTCAGGGAGGGGCAGGAATGGGCAGGAATCAGCAGAGAAGGTGATGCCCAGGTCCACATGGTCTTCTTTCTCGGCACCATTTTACTGTGATCTTTACCCCTGGTGAAATTAGAGAGAGCTAAGATGCGGACAAGACGAAGCCTGAAGGTCATCCAGGGCTTTAGGCTTTTCTGTTAAAAACAAGACCCCGGCAGCCTAAGCCCTGAGCCTGAGGAGGGCAAGGATCCAGAAACCTGTTCCACGTGGGCTGCCCATGGAAAAAATGTAGCGGAATTTGAAAGAAAGGTGAAGAATGGGTGCTCAGTGTGCTCAAGAGAGTGTAGCGAAGTGAGGAAAGCAGGGGAGACATTAGTTAAAGGGTACAAAGCTTCGGTTTGATATGAGGGAAAAGTTCACTGTAAGGAGGAAATGAGAAAACACTGGTGTGGAGGGACAGAAAGGAGATTTGTAAGTGAAAATTGTGTAGATTCATGTGCAAAAAATAAGACATTATTACCTGTATGTTTTATTTTCTCCACCATATGAATTACATTGTTAGCATAACAACAATAAACTTAGATGCATGATTTCACCATAGGATAGTGAGAAATTGGAAAGATAACCCAGTATTCTTTACTTGGTAGTAATAGGCATATTATTAAAATAGCCCAGTTTGAGAGATGCAAATTCAATAGCACAACTTCAGGACATCATGAAAGAGTAAACTGGTGTTTGTTGCAAGATAATTTCTGGGTGTCATGGAGACTCCTCTTTAGCATAGGAGTAGGAATAGGGATAGTTTGTATATATGTCAGTGTGTATTTGTCCTAAACCGGAGGACAAACTATAGGTAATAATTAGCCAGAAGTGTTGAAGGCGTCTGTCATGAGCTACAGTGGTGACTAAGCAGTCAACGAGGCACAAATGACAGTTGTTATGTAGGACTATGTTTGCTTGTCTTTATCATTTATCAATTTATTTTTCATTTCAATGTCAAGAATTGGCAACCAAGACCAAGTGGGAGGGGACTGCTGAGGTGCCCTTCGCACGAAGCATGCCGCCCCCACCCCCCGACTGCCGGGCAGGGTGCCACTCTGTGCACCGCGGGCCGCGCTGCGCGGAAGCCAGCTTTGTTAGACTGTGCGGAGTCCTCAGTAAACCCAAAAGTTCACCGATTTTATTTATGAACTTCAGCTTCAGGAGCCCTTAATCACTTTGTATCCTCACTGCTGATACCTTTGCACGGATTTGATTTGAGGAGAAAATAAGCAGGTGCCTGGTACAAGTGGCGCCTGCTCAACCCCAGCTCCATACGAGGTGTCCTGAGGGAGGTGACAGCTCTGTACGCAGCCCTTGGTACCGGGAGGCGGAAGTGGCAGCAGGCCCTGGGCTGCACAAGAGAGGGACACACAGTGGCTAGCTGTGGCTTGTGCCCGCCTCTCCTCGAGAGCCAAGCCGCCACGTTCAGTCGGGCAAGGGCGCATCATGTTCCGCTGACCGAAATCTGTGTGACGGGGTGTGTGACGGCCTGGAAGGTTACATGGAGGAAGAGCTCACCCAGTTCCAGTGCTTCGCTCTGAGCGGGCGTGGCGGGTCGCGTATCCAGTGGCCTGGTGCCATCTGGAAGGGGAGTTTGCGAGTGGCCTCTGAGCGGGGCAGATCTCCAAAACCGAGGGCTTCTCCTGGGGGTGCCTGTTCCAGCTGGCAGCCTCCCACCTCAGCTCCTTGGCATGGGCACTGCCTCTCTTCTGGCTGGCTACTTGTGCCCTGAGCTCTAATCATGGTCTTCCAGGTGTCCACCCTTCTGTTAGAGTCCCCGTGCCTCTGTGGTCATCTTTGCACCTAGGACTTCCCGCAGAGAGCCCTGAGCTGGTTGTGGGCATCAGAGTAGACATTCGACCTCCTGGAACCAAGGGCCTTCTCCTCAGTGCATAGCTCTATCCTGAAGGCACGAGGAATTACCAAAGCATTATGCACAAGGTCTAGCGGGATCCAGTTGGCGCGGAGAAAGGACCCTAGCAGCTGCGTCCTGGGTGAAGACAGATTACTGGTGACAAGAGAGACCAACTAATCCCAATTGCAGATGAGGTCGTCTAGATAAAGTCAAGGTGGAGATGGCTTAAAAAATACTGATGTTTTTAATATGAGGGAACTAATGATTAAGAGGCAGAAGAAAAATGAGCCACCTGCCAAGTGCTCTTTTTTGATTCACAGGTACATAATAAATTTAACCTCATTGCACAGAGATGGCAGCTTTAGGAAACCACAGGAGAAAAGCTAGACTGTGGGGACACACTTTTATTTGGACACGTATCCCCTTTCCTTCTCTCTTCTCACTTTATAAACAGCTTTCATGAAATTGCATTCTGCAAGGAGCATTTTTTGATTATTATTTCTTCAGTCCTTTGCAAAGGATTTACCTTATACATTTTCTTTTAAATGTTGGATGTCTAAGATACAAATAAAGGAAACACGTAACTAGCATTTAAGCCTTCAGACTAATTTGAACGTTCCTTTGAAATAGTAGATTATCTGCCAGATTTCGTTCTTGTTGAAGTTTGCCCCACAAATCCTGCCCAATTCCATTTCCAGCCACACAGTTTGATACTTTTTTTTTTTTTTGAGTCAGGGTCTCGCTTTGTAGTTTAGGCTGGCTCTGAGCTCACTATGTAGTCCAGGCAAGCCTTGAACTCAGCAATCCTCCTGTCTCTGTCTCCCGAGTGCTGGGATTACAGGCGTGAGCCACCACGCCCGGCTTTGATACTTATTTTTAAGCAGCTGCTCATGAAAAGTAGAATTTAGCGATGGTTACAGTGGCCTAAGGTAGCTTCCACATGAAATCAGGCACTGTGTGGCCTTCCTATGAAAACCCTTTTCTGTGTTTTTCCACCTATGCTTCAGCTGTGAGAATAAATCTGGGAAAACTGCTGTTTAGCCTTTTAGCACATTGGCAGCTTTGGCAACTGCAGACTGACTGACTGGTTCTGTGTTAAATGCCACTGAAATAGAATGAATGAGTCTGATGAGAGCTCGGAAGCCCTGAGCACTGCAAATGCAAAACTGTCAACAGAAGCCGTTGGCTCAAACCAAGGCTCCTCTAGCAGATGGGCGAAAGTTAGACACAAATTACACTATTTCTTTTGGTTCATTTGTTTTTATTGTAGTGTAAAAAATTCTGCCATATTAGTTATAAAAAAAACTTCTGGCAAATGTTTCATGGCTGTTTGGTGTCTTCTAAGATCTTTGAATTACAGTCATACTATTCTTTTTTAATGGGAATTATTAATTTAATATGAATCATTGAACATGTAAAAACACATGTGATCAGTTTTTGAAGTTTCTTTGATCCTCGTGTTTCTGATATTGAAAATAATAGTGAGAATAACCAAATATGGAGACGTTATCTCTATCTAATGATGGACCATCAATCACATCTTAATATTTTCCATTCATTTAGTGTTGAAATTTTCTTTAAGCATTTTGGTCTGTCATGTCACTTAGATAATACACAATGCAGAAAGAAAGGTGGTTTTATTCAGTGATATATTTAGCATTTAATAATTATTATTGTTATTTGTTATTAACTTACAAGAACTTTTATAGCAGTATTAATGATTAATATTCATTGTTATTAATATATACAAATATTGTTAACTTACAGTAACAATAGCAGCATTTGTAATTAATATTTAGATATTTCTTGGCATAGCACTGTCTTATGAATCTAATTGAATTTAATAGGTCATGTATCCCTAAAAAAATCAGCAATATATCTTTTTTAACATTCTTTCTGGTTCCTAAGATTGTTTATCAAAAAAATTTATGGAAAGATAATAGGAAATTTCAGTACAGTTAGAAGAATGGGAGTAGATATCTAAATATTTAGGAAATTATTGAAAATATTTATCAGGAAGAATAACATGTAAATACACATTTTTTTAACTTTGAAACATGTTGTTATTGCTATTTACAGGATCAGGCTCCTGTCGCTTTAGTTATTCAGACCCCAATATCATCGTGTCCTATGCTAAGAATAACACTGCCGACTGGATCCATCTCGAGAAAATTAGGTTTGTTGCACTTTGAAGTATTCTTATAAATTATGATGTAAATGGCTTTCTCCTTCCCTATTTGCCTTTATTGTACCACTCAGCTGTTCTTCATGGCGTGAGGTTGATCGTGTTGAATTACATGAGTGTACATCTTTGGCCTGTCCTACTTTAGGAAGATGTTAGCAGTGTTGTTTTCCATTTAGAACATCCTATTATCCATAGTCCTTAGGCCAAATTATTCTAGGTAGAAGTGCAGTGGGAGGCTAACCTCTGTGATGTAGCCTCCGCACTACGGCACCTGCGCACATGGCCACCGGTGACCTAGCCCGCCCCAGACTGACGGACCCGGGGTGTAGCAGGCCCACCTAGTGCTTTCCAGCCTGGCGTGATTTGTGGTCGGTAGATGAGGAGCCTAGCCTCATCTAGCTTTGTTATTTCCTTTCTACATTCCCTAAAGCCTGTTTATAAAGCCTATTAGGATAAATAATGTCATATTTTCTTTATTAAAATTTTTGGTAAGAAAATTAGTAAAATCCATTCATATTGAAGAGATTGAGTGAAATCATCAAAACTCAAATTGTGTTTACCACTTCTACAGGGCTTAAATCGTTAAGACTCAAAGTGAGTCTGACTTAATTTCAGATACAAGACAGTTAACGCAGAAATACCTTGAACTTTTGTAAGACGATTGTTATGATTGGGTTAGTTCTTAAATTAGCATGATACAAGTAGAATACTTCCCATCATTTTTCTGACATTTGTATTTTTTCACAGGCTGTTTCCTCAGTTTATCAATTGAACTGTGATTCATCTAGGGAAACAGGAAAATATTAGACTCAGAGTCTTCACTACTAAACCATTTATACACATTTCTAGTAGTATTTTTAGAAATAAACTGAAACTTCACCTGTAAGCTCTAGTCTTACCAAAACTGAGAAAGTGATTCTACACCAGGACATTTTAATAAACTGTTTCTCCTCTGGCAGGAGAAAGTATAGCTCACGGACACCTAATGCAGGCTGAGCCAAGCATCCCGTGCCAGTTTCTCCCTCAGTTCCAGGGGCTGGACCCAGGTTCTTCTGCCTGCCAGGCAAGCACTTTGCCGGAGAGTTGCATACCCAGGCTTGCTGTGCCAATTTTATAACAGAATGTTTTGCTGTTCTTTCAAATTTCTATTTAGTTACAAAAATTCATTCATATTCAGTACTTGTTTATGTGAATGACTAAATAACATGGCATTTAATATTAGAAATTTTACTTGTACCTCTGCATCTTTATTTTTAGTATAACACATCTTAAATTGTCACATTTCTGAAAAACCGCTGTATGTTTTTATGATTAATAATGAAACTGCACACTTAATGACAGTGTATAAAAGTGATGCTCAGCTGAGTCCATTTTTTTCCTCAAAGGGCACTTTCAATTTTAGGCCATGTACAAAGCCACCATATTCATTCATGCAAATTTCCCACACCACTGGTGGTCAGATTGAAGATATTTCCAATCATTACTTAAAACCAAAATATATCCTCTCCATCAGTTTAGATGCTTTTTGAGGCCAAAGAAATAGTCATCATGAAGCATTTAAAAAGTCAAGGGAATTGATTACCTGTAAAGGTAAGATACACCATCTATAACTTTCTCTGACATTTCTTCAGAGAGATAGAGATACATGCTTCATTGGTGAATGAGAAATATGACTTCTCTCTAGTCCATCCAACACTGATTTATAGCAAGCCCAGGGTACTACTAGTTTGCATTTTAGCACCATTTTTAATCTTGGCTGAGGCAATCATTTTTACTATAGCAGATTTCTACTTTGGTAGAATAAAATGTTTAATAAAAATATTTTATTATATAGCAGAAGGACCTAGATTCTAACAGATGTAATATAAAAATCATGTTAAATTACATCATATTTTTAAAGACTGATCCCTGCATGAAATTGTAAAGCATTATAAATGGCTACATTTAATTCTCATGGGAAATCTCACATTTTGAATAGACTAAATATAAGTAAATGTATCTTTTCACTAGTGATAAAATAATTATTACATAAAGACTGATTATTAAACATATGGCATTAGATTCCTGTAATAGATTCATAATTTCAAAGTAAGAAGCAGCATTAAGATAATAATTTTCTACTTTCTCTTATTATCAAGCTAAGTAAACTGTTCTAAATTAAGTATCTTCCATGTGCAAATAAATCTATTGCATGTACCTTGATTTCTTTTTAATTGAATTCTTTATTGGTACAATTTATAT
>PVIC010032560.1:0-20633 GCA_004025085.1 Thryonomys swinderianus | reverse complement strand
TCCTGATGGTACGTCCATTTGAGTATAAATGATTCAGTCTCATCATTCTTTATGGCAGAGTAATACTCCATTTTATCTAAAAAAAACTACAAGTCTCTTTCTTTCTATATTTGGGACCCTTTGGAAGTGGCACTTTCCAGGGTTATCCTCTTTGAATTTGTAATGACTCCTGAGAGTTCTCAGTTCTGGCACATCATGGGAGGTATTTGAACAGAACAATCACATCATCTTTGTTACCATAATAAAATCAGTACCAACAACAGTGTTAAATGCAGCAAATGAAAGAAAAGTTTTGATAATTTCTTTTCTGAAGATTTTGAACTCATGATTTACCTCTATGTCCATATGCCAAAATTTAGAATTAATCAGCAAAATGTATACGACATGCAGGTATTAAATGTACCTGCGGTACCCTTTGGGAATAAAGGTCACTGGGGGGTCAGGGAAGTAGAAAGACAGAAGGAGAATGAAAGCTTAGAAATGGGGTTAGCAGATTTATAAAGATCACGTAGATCCCAAGAACTTCATATATGCCAGAGGGTAATAGAGGGTAAAGGGACATGTATAAGACCACTGGAGGTTTTGCACACCTTATAATAGTACAGAAGAAGAATTTGGGCAGACCGAGAGCCTTTTACTTCAGGGTATTGGTTCTGAGTAGAAGACCGGAGAGGGTGTGAGAACAAGAAGTGAACAGAGGGACCTAGGAGTAGAAGGCAAAACAGAAACTAGTTTCCCTCTCCTATAAAGATGTAAGCATTTAAGAGGACAGAAACCCAGAAAGTTGGGCAGATTCAACACCAGCAAAGTAGGAAAATTAAAAAAAAAAAAAAAAGTCATGTCAGAGTGAAGAAATCAAAAGAGTAACAACAGCATCAAAATCAGCAACAACAGTATACCAAGCTAAGCACGTTAGTCAAAAGGAGATAGCCTTCAACCTTATCTTCCCTAATCTGTTTCAATGCAGTTCTGTTGAGCAATAGGGGCTGACCAGCAGGCCGCCGCCCTGGGCGCAGGTGATGGCACGGGCCTCCTTTGCGGTCTAGGTTCCTGGCAAGCGAGCTCCCCTGCCTGGTATGTCTCAGTGCAGCTCTGGCATGGAAGGGGGGCTGGCTGGCAGGCTGCCGCCCTAGGCGCAGGTAGTGGAGCGGCCTCCTTTGTGGTCTAGGCTCCCAGGGAGCAAGCTCCGCTGCACACAATTTTTTCAGCGTCTCTTTTGAAGGGGCATAGTTCACCCTATAACACTTTTTTTCATAATAAATATGCTTTAGTATATCAGTTTTATCCCTTTTTTGTTACTTTGCTTTTTTAAGCGATTACCTTAGAGATTACAATTAGTATCTTAATCTATAACACTCCTACTTGGGTTAATAGCACCTTAATTATAATTGTATATAAAAACTTAGCTCCTGTACAGTTTTCTTCTCTCCATTTCTTTGTGCTGTTATTGTCATACATATTACATTTTTATACAAGGTATATCTCTCCACAAATATTTATAGTTAGTCCTCTATGCAGTTACATTTTTAATCAGATATGTGAGCTAGAGTTGTAAACAAAAACATACTCACTCGGCCTTTGTATTTACTTATTGTGATTAACCTTTGTCTTTATTTTTTTACCTTGTCACATACACTGGAGTTTCTTTCCTGGATCCTTTTATTTCAACCTGGAGAACTGCATTTAATGTTACTTGTAAGGCAAGTGACAAGTAACACATTCTCTACATTTTTGTTTGTCTTAATTTCTATATTTTTGAGAGATAACTTCTATATATATAGAATTCTTGCTCGACTGTTTTTTTCCTGTAATCACTTTATGTCATTCCACTGACTTCTGGCCTCTGTAGTTTCCCTTGAAAAAATCAACTGCTTATCTTATTGGGATGTTATGTCTAAGATAGCTGCTCTGTTGGAATTTTCAGCATTATTTGTCTTTTGACTTTGAACAGTTTGATAAAGATGGGCCTAAGTATAGTGTCATCGAGTCTGTCCTACATAGACCTGGTAAAGCATCCAGCTGACTAGATTGATGTTTTGTTCAAATTAGAGAAGTTTGGGCCATGATTTTGTTCATACATTCTTTCCTCTCATTCTGCAATTCAGATTGTGTGTGAAGGTCAATACACTTAATGGTATAGCTGGACAGAAACCACAGATTTCTAAGCCTGTGTATGTGTGTATGTGTGTAGGGGGGTGAAGTGCACAAGTCAAGTAATTTCATTTGTCCTATCTTCAAGTTTACTGAGTCTCACTTTTCCCTGTTCAAATTTTACTTCAGTTCTTATACTTTTCTTACAGAATTTTGTCTGTTTCTTCTCTGTAATTTCTGTGTCATTATTGATTCTCTTCATTTAGTGAGACGTTCTCCTGTTTTCCTTTGCCCTTTAGAAAGGTTTTTTTTTTTTTTAACACACTTAACATGGTGATTTAAAGGTTCTGTCCAGAAAATTTAATTTCTGAGCTTTCATAGGAATGGACATTATTATCTGCTTTTCCTTTTGTTTCTTTTTTGAAATGATGTTTTTAATGTTTGTCAGATTTTTAAATTGAAAACAACATGTTGGAAATAATATACAGTTTGAGCTGGGAATTTAGCTCAAGTGGTACCACACCTACCTTGTGAGCACAAGGTCCCAAGTTTGATTCCCTGGTACCACCACAAAAACCCCAAAACAAAAGAAGACAAAATAAAACAACAACAACAACAACAAATATAACCATAAACCTTTCTGTGTTTGCAGAGCAGCCCATTGTGCACCGTAGAGCCCTTCTCACTGTGCTGCCAGAGAGTTTATGACTCTGCCTTTGCCTTTACTTCCGGCTACTGTAGAGTCTCAGAATTGGCCTAAGACGAAAGCTTAGCACCTCCTGAGATTTTGGCTGAGTACATGCGTACACACACGTGGCCCTGTGCGTGTACATGGCTTTCCAGTGTCTCAGGAATATGTCATTGTTTTTCAAAGTCTGCTATGAATATTGCACTCATTTTGATTTGCTTATTGTTTGCCCCAACTGTTATTCACAGCCTAAGGCAGCTGTGACAATAAACAATTGGAATTGATTATTTTTGACAAATGCCCCTGAGCAATAGGCTCTTCTCACTGGGTGAGTGCCAGGTCATGTTAAATAAGCAAGCTGTGTTGGTAGTGTCTTCCATGAACACCCAGACAGATCAAATAATGAGTTTTCTGGGAATGGGTCTTTGAAGGAGCCTCAACCCCACGGAACCTTCCAGTGGTTGACAGACTGTTGATTTTCACCATAACTGAAGGCTGTTGGTTTTCAGGACCACTGTGGAGCCAAGAAGTGGGAGGTGAGAATAGAGTAGGTCAGAAGCACCACAAAGTTCACTGTTCTTACCATGATTCATTTGTTTTTCTTGAATACAGATTCTTCAGATTGCTGCATTCAGTTAATTTCCAGAATTCTGAAAAGTTAATTTTAACAACTTGACACTGCCCTCAGAGTTTACAGAGGACAGATTTTTTAGAACCCTTTAGCCTACCATTTCCACTGACATCAGTAAACATGACTTATGCCTGGAAATGGGTTACCTCTTGGTTGGCCAGGCCATTCATGTGTGAGGTTAAATCAATTTGTGTGCTTAATTTTTATGTTCAGTGTCAAAGATGGCATCAGTCACTGAGGATGCCATCTGCCCCAGGAAAGCTTTTGAGGAGGAACTCATGTCTTTAGTAGGTTATTGACAGCAAAAGATCACTATTCATCAAGTCTCCATCTCAGACAGCACAGACATACAATCTAAATGTATACTTCACTGTTTGTACCTCTGGTGTCACTCAGAAACAGCATGGTAGGTAGACTGAATCCTGACTCTGGTAGGTAGTTGCTTTGTTTCCTTTTTAGGTCGACACTTTTTCTTAAAAGTCATACCAAATATTATTTTGTAATTCCTAGTCCAGCAGTGACTCAAGATCCACCATCACAGTGGCTCTTCTTACTGGGGCCGCTGTCAGTCTGCTCCCTATACAAAGCATGTTTTCTTGCTAGACAGCATCCCCTTCCCTCTGCCCTGTCCCACCCTGTGCACAGGCTTCCATAGTCATGCACATTGCCTAATGAGACACTTGTTATTGACAGAGCTTATTTGCTTTGGCTGCTCTTTTTCTATTCACTGTTTGAAATCAGTAGCAACAAGCTACACATTCTGTAACAAAGTTTGAGTATGTTCCATTTTAGGAAGTGAAAGAGTCATCTTGAAATCTAAGGTACATTTTTTCTTTTTTTTTGCTTTTGAGACAGGGTCTCGCTTTGTAGTTCAGGCTGGCCCTGAGCTCACTATGGTGCCCAGGCAAGCCATCACAAACTCAGCAATCCTCCTATCTCTGCCTCCTGAGTGCTGGGATTACAGGCGTGAGCCACCACATCGGCATTGTGGTATGCGGTGTTGATTGTTGGTGGGCGTGAGTCTCCACGCCCAGCATTATATGTGGTTGCCGGGGATCGAACTCAGGTCCTTGCACTTGCGAGGCAGGCGCCGGAACCACTGAGCTAACCCTCCGGCCCTATGGTATATTTTTTTACTACTGTGGAATTAAATACAAACTAATGCACTGCAGTTTTGTTACCAGCATTCTGTTATACATATATGATATACATTACGTTTATAGGTTTTATATAGAATATGGATGTATGTGTTACTTGAGACTGAACCCAGGGCCTTTGCACTGAGCAGCATCGCCAAGTATGGGGTTTTTTTGTTTTTTGTTTTTTTTTGTTTTTTTGAGACAGGCTGGCCTGTATAGTTCAGGCTGGCCTTGAGCTCACTATGTAGCCCAGGCAAGCCTCAAACTCAGCAATCCTCCTGTCTCTGCCTCCTGAGTGCTGGGATTACAGACGTGAGCCACCACGCCCAGCACCAGGTGTGTGTTTGAGACCAGGCCTTGCTGAGTTGCCTGCGTGCTGGAGTACAGGAACGTGCCTGCACACCCAGTTTCTCTTACCTTCATGAGGGGTTTGCTGTCTTTCCAACTGGGCGCACTGTTGTGTGACATACTCACAGAAGTGGAAGATTTGTGTCCGAGCCCCTTTTGTCACTAATCTGGCCACTTAGTTAAATCTTGATCAATCCATTCACATCTGACTCCGAAAAGAGAATGTGATGTGGAAGGAACTAAACTGAATTAGATAGATTTTAAATTGCTTCACTTGCTGTTGAATTCCAGCCCTTTAAAAATATTTTCAAGCTCATTTTACTCGATGCAAATAGGCATTTAAAAAGCAATAGCATGTTGGAAGGCCGTGTGCCTTCTCCTTATCTGGTATTTGGTGTGAAAGACTCATCTCAACGCTTGCTTTGACAGTTGTGCAGGGTCTTTGTGTAACCCTGTGTCAGAGAGGCTGGCAGCACAGAAGGGTTCTGTCCCTGTAGTGGGCATCAGGAGTTGCTTATCTGACCTGCGTTCAACCTCCGACATGTTTCTTCTGGACAGCAGGGCCCTCTGCCCTCAAAGTGTTTTGCATGTGGCCAGTAATACAGTAACGAGATTTACACAGACTCATCTGCTGGGGATCGCTCTGTTCCAGGTTGGATTGTTGTTCAGACGTTTCTTGTTCCGCACGGATGTCCTTGAGGAGGACTGGGCATCATCTGGGGCGTCCCGGACACCCCAGGCCCCACCCTCTGGCACTTGCCCCCATCCTGGGGCTCTGGGAGCCTCTGTAGTTTGCCAGGGCTCCAGCTACTCTTCTTGGTATGCTCTGTTTTCTCAGTTAAAGCCGTTCGTTTCTATTTCTTTTTACCAGAGTCCTTCAGGTTTCTCAGAAAAGCTTTTGAGAAGGCAAGAGGGTAAATCGCTACCCTAATATAATTGGGGTATTTTAGTGATTAGTTTGTACAGAAAACATTAGATCGCGTTTCAGCACTGCTTTGTGGAATGCTGCCTCAGAGTGTCATTATGTAGCCCATAATAAGCAGTGGTGCCACAATGAATGAATGTGTGTAGAACACCTAGAACAGTGTCTGAAACACAGAGACTGCTCAGCTGTTATTTTCTATCATTCTTATGGATGAATTTTGGATTGTTACCTTAAAGCAGCTTATCAAGTCTGGAAATAGGAATTTTTTTCCTCTATGAAGATAGCTTTTGGATCAAGTGTTTTTAAGTATTTTCCTCACCAGAAGTCCTGTGACTAATGAGGCCAGCCAAACCCTGGGGTCCCTGTAGGAGGGGAGAAAGCTGTCCCACAAGGGAGCCGAGTAGTGAGACTTTCCCAGGGCCATGGAGTAGGCGGCCCTCACCGCTAATCACCATGCGCACCGCTGGAGATGCCTGAACTCACCTTCTCTGCACTTGCTGCTACTGCTGCGGCTGCTGCTGCTGCGGCTGCTGCTGCTGCTGCTGCTGCTGCGGCTGCTGCTGCTGCTGCTGCTGCTGCTGGGCTGCTCCGTTGTCAGTTAAGTGCTCATGTGCCATGCAGCTCATAGGTTTTAATGAGGAGTGACTACGAAAAATTTTAGAGACATATTTTCAGGCTTGACACAGCGACGCACACCTCTCATCCCAGCCCCCAGGAGGCTCAGGCAAGAAAACAACGAGTTGGAGCCAACCTCAAAGTAGTGCTGCTCAAGAAAATGAAATAATTCCGAAAATAGACCCTTGTTATCTGAGATAACTGACAGCAGATTGAATAAGTGAACCATGTATTCTACTATTACATACTTTGGTACAGTTTAGTTAAATCTATAATAAAATTACACGAGCTGTGTTTAAGCGGGCTTTGTTCTGAGAACCTGAAGACAGTGAATCTAACTCAAAATCTGGCACTCTATGTGAGTGCTGGCGAATTATGTAACCACTTCAGACATTCATTTGTCTGTCTGGAAGTAGAATTGATGGAAAGGATATCATATCTGTTTGAACTCTTAAATTTTGTTGAATTTTCCCATTCTGTGATTTTAAAAATCACTTATAACTAACAAATTTTACTGCTATATATATGTACACACACACACTTATAAACATGTATATATAATTAACAAGTTAATCTCATTAAATTTCACTGACCCAAAGAAGGGAAAATAAGTAGTTACAGAAAAGTCATGGAAATTAATCTAAATTTTTAAACTACCGAGATGGTATGAAGTGATATGAAACCAAAATGGAAGGTTTTTGTAAATAACACACTAAACACTTTATTGGCAGTTTTTTTGGTTTTGTAATGTATCACAGATGTGGCTACTCAGCAGTGTGGTGACTGGAACCATAAAGGACATACCTCTGTAACATTGTAAAGGTTCGGCCCCCGGCTGGGTCTGGTGAAGTCAGCTCTGTGTCTGGGATGCGTCTTCAGAGCCTACACTGATTCATAACCTCACATATTAGCAGTGTTTTCTTAAGTTATTATTAAGTGCCGTGGTGTAGGAAGAAGAACCATTGGCTCTTTCTGTTAGGGTTATGGGTAGTCGCTTCCTTTCATAGTCTTTCCATTTGAAAATGTGATTCTTTTATTATGTCCGTGTGAGACTAAACAGAAGTGGATTTACTTTTTCTTACTGAAGAAATGCGATTATATCTAGTAATACAAAATATTTTGTGAATAACCACAAAACATGTTAGATATACAGATATTATAAAATTAAGCTGTATTTGAGACTACTTGGGTCTCAAACCCTCTGCCTTCCAAGATAATATTTTTATTACTGAGCATTGAAGTGTAGAGTTCCTTTGAAAGGAATTGTGGATGATTCTCATGTTGCACAGTTTAATGTTGAGTGAAAACAAAGCATTAGAAACTTTACATCATCCTTTTTTTTTTCTGAGAATCAAATTCACATTCTTCTTTCATAGAGGTTTCTCCAATACAGTGTATTCCAAGCTTAAATATCTTCTGTTGATAACTCTACCATCTTCTATACCAAAGTACAGGTATTGGTTAAAAATTAAAAGATTAATGTGACCAGAGGTTTTAAGTATTTAAAGGGGGCATTTTTCTTCTGGACTGAATTATCATGAAGCTATTACTAGGATTAGTTTACCAAAGCAGCATAAATGTAAAAATTTGTTAATCCCATTCTCCTGTTACATTGTCTCCATATCTATTTGAGGACCTGGGTGTTCTCTGCTTTCTCGAAGGAGCTGTGCCACCTAGAGGGTGCAACCTTTTTCCCACAGTGGGTGGGTACCACAAAGTAACAGCAGCCTCGGAGGTTAGAAACACCCACAGCTGAGCTGACAGAGTGGATTGGGTAGGGTGAGAAATTCAGAGTCTTTGAACCTGGGTGACTGAGGAGAAGCTACAGTGCTTTTAAAATGAAATAACTTCTTATGTCTAACCACGGGTTATGGGGAATAATTCAGTTGTTTACTCAGGAGAAACTCGAAGATCCAGACAGGGTTGTCCCATTTCATCTTAGAGAGTTTTGAATGTGTCGTCAGTTGTACTTCTAAGGAGTTGGATTTCCCTTTGTTCATGTCACTCGGTGGAAGAGGTTTTAGAGTGTTGATTTCCTTCAGTGTAAACCTTTGGCCTGGCTGTGTGTTTCTTCAGATGGAGTTGTTCTCACACCTCTTGATGCCTGATCTTCAGAACGCCTCATGGTCCCAGATTTTTCCCTGGTGCCCTGTGAGGAGATAGTTTAGGGCCCTGTGGGGAGAGGCCAGGAGCAATCACCTGATCACAGAGCTGTCTGGTTCTCATATCATTGTCATTCTGCTTTCTACCACTATATTACACATTCTGTGGACTCATCTGTGTCATGTTTCTTTTTGTTCTGTCTTCTGTTTCCTCAGTCTCTACCTAATTTTGAAATATTAGAAAGTCACTAGCTAATTTTGAAATATTAGAAGGTCACAGCACATGACGTGGGAATCACTTTTTCTTAACATAAAAAATTTCTTAGCATATAGTACAATACATTACATCTGTTTAGGGATTACTATTTAGACTCATGCTTGTGTAATTCATAGACATGTAAATGTATTATGTGTATTATAATAGATTTGATCATTAGACAGATTTGGTCATTGGACATATACTGGAAAAAGCATTGCAAAGCCAGCTCAACTTCTTTTTTTAAAAAAAATATTTTAACATAAGTTGGCCTAGGGACACATGCCTGTAATCTTAGCACTCAGGAGGCCCTTGTACCTGCAGAATTGTGAGGTGAATAATCCTATTTGCTTTGTGAGGTTCTCCACCCTCTGTTGTTCCATTGTAGTGGTATAAAGCATAATATAATGAACAGAGGGAAATTTTGCATATTGACAAAATTAAAATGGTCTTTGATGTATTCAACTTTGAATCTGCCCACTTATAATATTTCAACTCTATAGTGGTACAGAAGCATTGTGGATTCAGTAGAAACCATACTTTGAATTGTAATTCTTTCTCAGCCTGGTAATGTATGCTGTGATGTTCTGGAGATGTTGTGTAGCAACACAACTGCCTGTCAGCCACAGAGTCACAAGGGTAAACACACTACAGTGTGCTGTGTCGCTGAGCCATGTTGTCCGGTAGGTTAGGTGCTGTGAATACATTTTTTAATGTATTATATTTTCATTTTATGATCTGTTTACCACAAAAACCCATTGCAAATTCAGGAGTATCTGTAGTTTGTCTTGCTTTAGAGAAAGTGCAATTCTTTATAAATATACAGCAGGAGAAAATAGAGTAATACCCATCCTAATTACCTCTCTATAGTTATCACTGTATGGGTGAAAAAATTTTTCCCTCTTCTTCTGAATGTCCAGATCTGCTGAAATAAAGTGATCATACTTTCACAGGGGAAAGAGGCATACAAGTTTATTGCATATACGGAAGGATCACAGGAGAATGGTTGTGCTGTAATCCAGCAGTAGTCAGAAACTTAAAGAAGAAAGAGAAATATGAGGTAGGCAATTTAGTGGATGGTAAATGATTTTTAGGGACAATAAATGCGGTTCAGTTTTGAGTAACAGACAATAGCTTACACCAAGTCCCTCTGGGGTGGGGAGGTGGTGACAGGTTTCTGCAGTAGGGGCACGTGTTTTCTTCCTGTCCAGATGAAGTCTTTCGGGTGGTCCTTCGAGCTGCCCACAAGGACACAGGAGGCAGCTGTCTGGGCTGGTGTGGACTCTTGCCTCTTAGTTTCTTACTCTCTAGTAGTGAGATTTAGAAGCAGGAGGAATACAGAAAGGTAATATTGCCATGGAGCCTCTTTCTCAGAGGTGACAGAAATTAAAACTGAGTCAAGAGCAGGAACTTGTAGGCAAATGCTTAATGGACATGTAAGAGAGAGATGGGGACAGTCATCAGGATGCCCCTTATAAAGGCCAAGGGGCCAGCTTTTAGGAGGTTGCTGGGGTGGGTCAGGGTTTGGAAATTTTCCGAGGAGTTAAGAGTATGGAATTGTATTGAAACCTCTTCCTGGCTTGTTCTTTAAGGGACTTCTCCCTTGTGTAAGACGGGGATCGCTGGCTCTTGTTCGTGGCCGTGGAGGCATGTGGCTGCTGCATTGCTACTGCAGCTCACCTGCTCTTCGGGATTAAGTAAGGATTAGGGTACATTTCATGTATCGTTGATGGGAGAGGATAAGGAAGAAGACATGTCTTCGCCTTCGTTGGGTAATGTGTTAGATGAAGGCCTGAGAATCCCCTCTCTCCTATCCTTGCGTGCACCTGTGTCTGCCTCGGTATTTCTTTCAAGAGAATTTCCTTAGGTTACATACAGAAACTTCAGAGAGCCTTGCCTTAGGGTTGGGCTGTACAAAGAAGAGTGAGGGACCTTACTTCTTAGGCAGCCAAAGCCTTTTTTTTCCTCTTCCTTTTAAAGGAAGGCACTCAGCATGTGAAAATGTCATTCTTCAGGGACATTGGGTCCAGCATCATTAATACTGTAGTGTTGTAATTTGGAAAGTTCTAGGGAACTTTCTCTGTAATCATTCTATTTGAATGACTTCTCCTGGACCCTGTTTTTCAGACCTCTTTTACATAATAAATGTGGGTAGGGAAAGAGAGTTTCCCATTCATCTTTTTATTTCCTCAATTAATTTTCCTTTTCATTTTTATGTTCTTTTCCTGCAAATAAATTTCTTTTATTGTATTTATTTATTCTTTCTCTCATCATAGCTTCAGGAACAACATTGCTCTAATGGTAATAACTTCTTCAGGAATGATTCTAGGAAGATTTCCTGATTCTTACCCAGTTCTCCACTGCTTGGTGTTTTTATATTCTGGTTTCTCTCCTGTGAAAGCTTTATGAGCCCCTAGAGTACAGTAAGTACCTGGGTGATGCGGACACTGCTTCAAGGAAAGGTTTACTTCCTTCGGTTTTGAGGAGAAAGAACTCAGCCCTAATGATATCCTGTGAAAAAATGGTGTTAGTTTAATGGTTTGGTCTTTGAAAACTTATACTTTCCCCAAGCCATCCAATAGTATTAAATATTATTTTGTAATTTCATGTTTCAAAGTGATGCTAAGAATAATGAATGTGTTGTTTTAAACATAGTTTTAGGCAATGATTAGTTTTTCCTGTTCTGTTTTCCTTTCACAAAATTTTGAAGACTTTTATAATAGAGAAAATCATTTTTTAAAAAACCATTTATTTTTTCATTATATTGTATGCACTAATTATTTTATGCATCTTTTCACAAAAGAAATGTAACAGCTTTAACTTCAGGAGATTCTTGAAGCCCAGCCATCAAATGAACAATATTCTCTTTAGAATGATTTCAACAAAATGTTCAACAATTGGTACATTCAATAAAAAAATAGATGAGAACCATTAAATGACACCCAACTATTTTTCTAAATGTACTTTTAAAGATAAGTAATATCAGACTTCAAAAATTTGAAATGGAAAGTCACTGAATTCTTTTTTAAAATATACAGCCTTGCATTTTAAAACAAATTACGTCCTGAAAATAAAATCATATTGTGTTACATTTCCATCTCTATAGCAAAATGCCTGAGAAAAACAACTTACAGGAAAAAAAGTTTATTTTGACTTGTGGTTGAGAGATTTGAATCCACAGTGAACTGGCTCTCTGTTGTGTTAGATCTGCGGTGAAACAGTGGCAGAAGGGCATGGCAGAGGAAATGTGCTTATGTGATGGCATCCAGAAGGGATAAAAGGAAGAGCCTAAGACAGTGGGCTTCTTCCTTTTTCTTTTCTGTCTGTGCCCTCATCCTGTTGGATGGTGCCACCTACATTAAAGCAAGTCACCCTGCTTTCCCATGTGCCACTTGTCTCTGAAAACACCTCACATGTGCTTTCACAAGTATGCTTTCCTACGTGTTTTTCAAGCCAATTGGTGGACAATTCAGATTAACTGGTTACATATATTGATTAACTGGTTACATATATCCTCATTTCATGCACATACCACACAACTCCTTGAGCATAAAAGACAAATCTTTTGACCTTTCTCAGGATTGGCTACCATATTTTTTTTTAAGGTAAATAGCTGTGTGAGTTGATTAATCTAAACCTAACTGGTTTAATTTCATTAAATCATGATAAGGACAAAATAAGTTATATTATTGACCTTTTCTTCCTATTCAGGATTAATGTTCTGGCAGAGAGACCAGAATAGCGTAAGTTTTATAGATAATGGTGTCAGTTTTCTAAACTGTGACTTTTTAAAATTTGTATTTTATTCAAGATATCTTACCTATTATGTATGCAATTTGCTTACTATTTAAAATAGAGCTATATGAGGTAGAACCTTCTGTTGCACGTTGAACAAGAGTTCTTTTTTTTCTTCACTCTTCTACCTTGGTACATGAAAAACATTTCTATTTTACTAATTACTGAAAATTGATGAAGAGAAAGGAATCTGTATAAAATAGGCTTAGATTCTGGATCGATCGGCTTTCCCTTTGATGGACGAAAATACCCAACACTGACAACTTTATGGAGCAGAGATTAAGTTTGGCTCACAGTTTCAGAGGTTTCAGTCCATGGTTGGCTGGTACCTTCTTAGTGAAAGAAGGGTATGGTGTGCCAAAGCTGCTCACTTCACGGAAGCCGGGAACACAACACAGAGAAGGAAGCCTTCTAAGGCACAACCCCTATGACCCATGTCTACCTGGGCCCCATCAGAACATCAGCTATGAACATCTGCCTGTGTGTAGTGTGTAGAGTGATCCAGTCACCTCTCCGGGAGTTTTTAATCCAGTCAAACCGGCAAGTAAGATTAGCTTGCAAGGTTCTTAATGCAGTTATTCTATTTACTGCTTTTGATGTTAATCACTTTAAAAGATCTACATGCTGGTTTATTTCATCTATAAGATGATATGACACTTCACAGAGTGGACTAACCAGAGTTCTCCAGCAAAACTTATATATACATACACAGGTTCATATATCAGTAGATCGATGAAGGGCTTTATATAGGCATTAGCTGGCACAACCACGGAAACTTAGAAGTTGTACCATCTGTTGTCTATATACTGGAGAAAGAGGAAAGCTCATAGTGTGGTTGACTCTGAGACTGAATGTCTGAGGACCAGCATACTTGCTAGGTGTATGAGTCTGAAAGCTCTGAAAGCAGCACCTTCTATTATGGAAGGTAAGAGAAGCTGGAAGTGTCAGCTCAAAAGGAAAGACAGAATTCCCTCTTCCTTCGCTCTTTGTTCTGTGTAGCTTCTTGGTGAATTAGTTGATGCCCACCTTCACTGATGAGGGCAGATCATCTTTTATTCTGCCTGCTGATTCAAATGCTATTCTCGTCTGAAAACACTGCACAAATACACCAGGAAATAATATTGCACAAGTTATCTGGGCATCTTTTGGCCCACTCAAGTTGACACTTAGTTTCGATTATCGTGGGCAGTAAAAATATGTACTGAGTGACCCTGAAGTTCTCAGTGACTTAGAATAGCAGAAAAATAACTTCTACACATGGATCACAGATGTCTGCATACAAGTTTTCTCCACTTCAGAATTTTGACTGGGAAAGAAAGGAAGGGACACACTGGTTTTAAATCCTCTCCACATCGTTTCTGTCCTTAGGCCATTCACCATAGAAAGTCACATTGCTGCTATGTTTAGATAGGGGCTATGCAGCTTCATCAGGGAGAATGCATTCAGCACAGAAACTATAAAAATACCTCTTCAGTGCTGTTCCTGTTGGATGAAATAACTGAAGCTGTTGAGCTGAGTGCCTGACCCAGAAAGTGTTCCACTGTCAAACAAGACAAGGCCCTATTTACACGATCCGGAAACACAGAAAGTGTTGTTGTCTGCTGTGCTCCTCTAATCCTAGGAAGATAGTTTGATGTGTAATAAGAACCCTTGCTTATCTGTATCATTTTACATATCAGGTGACATAACTGAGAAGAGAAATCACCAGACCATTCTTTCAACTGTAGTGTGTGCTGCATAACATAGATACCAAAATTCCCCAAGATAAACTTCAGTTTGCAAAAGCAGACCATAGATAAATGATGTAAATACTGTAAAATCTTTAACATCTGCCCTTCCATTGGGCTGCTTAAATATTTATATCATACTTAAGAGAAGCCAATAGAATTATTTCAGCAAATGGTTAATTTAACTGGACTGCCCCTTTTCCATTAATTTGATCATTTATGGGTCTGTCCTTTTTGCTTTTAGTAGCTTCCATTTTTGTAATGGAAAAGGTCAAGTATAAGTATAGTATAATTTTTTGTTTTAAAAAAAGTACATCAATTAATATTACAGTTTGGATCACCGTGGGTTTTATTATTAATTTTGTTCCTCATTATTTTAAAACTAATATGGTGAAATTAACTTTTCAGTATTTCAGTTGCATGAATTTTAACTTACGTATAGATAGGTGCAATCAGAATATAAGCACTCTCCTGATTTCGTGGCCTTAACAGAGAAGAAGAATAGTGCTGCTGGTATCAGTTTAAAATAAATACAGAATTTATTTACATTTTCAGTTTGTCATACCAGAGAAAAGATACGGTATTTACATATCGTGACCTATTTACTTTATTTATAAGTATTTCCTCAAGGTACTTCCATTTGAGTATGGATGACTCAAACTTATCCTTCTCTATGGCAAAGTAATACTCCATTTTATTTTAAAAAAGCACACACACAAACATCTTTATCCAGTTTCCAGTTGATGGACATCTGAGTTGTTTCCAAGACTTAGCTATCACAAACTGAGTTGCTATGAACATGAGTACATAAATGTCGCTATGAAATGAATCATTTAATTCTTTCATGTATATACCTAGCAGGAGGGGAAGAACAGGGTCAAATGGGACCTCTAATCCTAGTTTTCTGAGAAATCTCCACACTGATCTCCATAGTGGTTTTACCAGTCTACATTCCCAACAACAATGGAGAAGGGTTCCTTTCTCCCTGCAGCCTCGCCAGCATTTGTTGCTGGCTAATTTTGAGGAAGCAGCCATTCTTTGTGGAGTGAGATGAAATCTCAGAGTTGTTTTTATCTGCATCTCTCTATAAGGTACGATAAACTCTGTAAAATAGAAGATTTCCTAAGGGTTAGTGTTAAGTAACAAGGGGAAAGAAAAGATTGTGATGGTAAAAAGAAAGGGGAAACAAATTCATGTATATAGGGGCGTGGGGTTGTAGGGTCGATAGGGGAATGAGAATAAATGAGAATTAAGTTGTGTCATATACTGGTACAAATTCTCATTGTTGAGTGTGATCATGATGCATATATAAAAAGTACTTATCTCACAATAAAAAATTTTTAAAAAGAAAATAAATACAGATATATGTATGCCATTACAACTTCTAGCATTTTGACATTAGTACCAAGGTACATATGTTCATCTTCATACTGTAAAGTCTGATCCTTGACTCTGACACCCAGAGGAAGTGGTAATGGTGAGGCAGTGCTGAAGCCCTTCTGCAGGTCCACGAAAGCTAACTAAAACAGACATTTTGTCTCAACCTATTTTAGTACAAATACTGAAGGTGTTATTAACCCTTTGCAGTTAAAAATTTAATTTCCTGTTATGATTAAGTTATAGATCAAATGTAAATTAAAATCTGTTCAAAATATCTAATCTTTTCCATTTGGGACAGACTGGGCATGCTTCTTCACATGGTTAATGATAATTTATTATGAAATTGCTGAGAGTAAGTGTAAGTATTGGTGGTTCATTAAATAGCTATTTTAATGATCTTAATGAAATAATGGGTGCAATATGTTTCTGGCTCATGTGACTCCAGGAGATGAAAGGCACGAAGCGGCATCCGCTAGAACTGAGGTGGTGCTGCTTCGGCTGCTCTCTGCAGGTCCAGAAGACTCACTGAAATAACCGCACAGACCAACCAATTGTGCTGCTCACCCATTTATACACTGAACTATCATCGAAGTGTCAGGTGCTGAGCAAGAAATCAGAAATAAAAATCAGCAAGATTTCTGCCTGGAGTGTGAGGATGTTTGGTAGACCTGCAGGACAGGGAAACGAGTGTGAAGAGAGGTCCACGCAGCATGCTCTGACATTAAAAGCAGAGTTCCCAACTGCCTGAAAACAGTAGATATACAAAAGCTGCGATCATATCGCCACCGCAAGGGTGAACACTGAAAACCTCCTGGTCTGTGAAGTAAGCCAGACACAGAGGCACCTGTGGATTCTTGTGAGGTACCTGGAGACCGGAAGCACAGTGGGCGCTGTGACGAGCTAGGAGGGGAAGGAGCAGGGAGCTCAGACCGCATAGGGCCAGGGAAGATGAAAACCTTGTGGACATGGATAACAAGGGCCAGGGAAGATGAAAACCTTGTGGACATGGATAACAAGTGATGATTGTATAATTTTGTGACTATGTTTAATCTCACATAATTGTGTGTTCAAAATGGCTAAAATGATAAATTTTATGTTTGGGATCTTTTATCAAATTAAAACAAAAAATAGGAATTTGAAACTCATGGAATATTATATCTCTCATTCTCATAGTAACAGAGCCAGCTTAAAGTAATTTTCATACCATTCGCCCATCTTTTATCTCTGTCATGATTTTAACTGATGTAAATGTATCACATGGTAATGTTTGAGACAAAGTTCACATATATGGGTGAAACTTGCTTTGCCACTGTACTTAAACTCACATTTGAAACACCTAGAATAGTTTGGTATTAATGAATTTTATAAATTCCAAACCTTTATATTAATTGAAGTAAATGCCATTACATGCCACAGATGGCTGACTTGTGACCATAAGTAAATAAATCAGTCATAGAGGACTCCATCTTTATGATTAAATTTACATGAAATGACCAAGGTAATGACATTTGTAGAAATACAAAGTAGGTTGTTTAAAGACAAGCACAGGTCATGAAATAAGAGGTAATGGGGTGTGTCTACTCCTGAGGATGGAATTTATCTTGGGAGAAAGAAAATGTTCTAAAATTAGATCATGGTGGTATTGCACAACTCTGTGATTATACTAAAAAAAGTTATTTGCTTATTTTGAGATGGTAGATTATTTAGGACATTAATTATATCTTAAGCGATTTTTAAATTGTTTCCAAGGAATATGGTTTAGTTTCTTTTTTTCTTTCAAATGTTTTTTTTCACTTCATTATATAACTTAGGTTAGCTGTAAATGACATTGTGCTATATAAATTTAGCATTTAAAAATTTATTTCATAAAAAGCTATAATCTAGGACCAGAGATTTAGTTCAGTAGTTCTAGCACCTGCCTAGGAAACGAAGGGTCCTGAGTTCGATCCCGATAACCATATACAATACCAGGCATGGCAACTCACATTCACCAGCATTCAGTACCACACACCACAGTGCCAGGCATGATGGCTCAAGCCTGTTATCCCAGCACTCAGGAGGCAGAGGCAGGAGGATTGCTGAGTTCAAGTCTTGCCTGGGCTACATAGTGAGCTCAGGGACAGCCTGAACTACAAAACGAGACCCTCTCTTTAAAAAAAAAAAAAAACTGTAATCTAAGGACTTTCTAATAACTATCAATGTGGATGTAAATGAATCTGAATACACGTACGAAAATGTCTTATATGCTCTTCAATACTGAGAGATTTTGTTTAGCTAGTACTATATTTATGCAAATCCAGACAGATTTTAATGATTACTTGGATGACAGCAGTGCAGTAAAAATGAAACTGAGCAATTCTTTTAAACATTTTTCCCTTGCATAGGATTGCTTTTTGAAATCAAGCTTGATTTCATTCAATTCAGTTTGGCTTCTTTTTAACATTTTATATTCAGAATATAAAACAGTAAAGAGATATGATTAATACTTTATAAGAAGAGAGCACCGCGCAGAAGCATGGGATGGAAACACTGCCTTATGGGTCTTGGTAGCCATTTTCCAATCCCTCGCGATACAATCATCATCTGTATTTTAAGCAGCCCTGAAAGTTCAACTTTTAAATTACGAAGGACCTTACATTAAGACGTATTATTATCACCCACATTCCTGAAACACACATGCACCAGGTGGGCACAAACATACCCGCCTTCTGCTCAGACAGTCTCGACGAGGCTGCCGCTCATCTCACCACGAAGTGCCCCCTGTACCCCTGGGAACCTGGGCCCCCCTCATTTACAGTTGACCTGCAGGAGGAATAACCTTGTGCCTCCTTCCAAAGCCCCAGCAGGCCTGTGGAAATGCAAGCCACACTGGGGCTACATTTAAAGTGTCTTCATTTTTACATACACTTGTGTATGCGTACACTCACACACATAGATAGTAATTGGTAGCATTGAGCTACATCTGTGGGCTTTTCGTTGTTTTTAGACACAATCTCACTTAGTTGTTCAGTCTAGGCTTGTATTTGTGATCCTCCTGCCTCAGCCTCCCACAGTTCTGAGATTACATATGCATACCAACATGCCTGGCTGGTTATAATCCTTTTCTACTTACCTGAATATATATATGTTGGCCTGCCTTAGAGAAACAGGACTATTGCTAATTGCAAATCTGTTTTCCTATCAAAAAGTAAATACATTTTAATTTAATGTTTTGTTGTTCAGTGAGTACATATATATCAGAGCATGATTTCCCATTCATATGTACTTTTATATCAGTTGAAAATAAAATTTTATGAATCCAAAGAAATAAGTATATTTTTCTGTCTTTTCTTTGTATGTTGCTATAGCTGTGACCAGTGTCTATAAACATTTGCTAGCACACTTAGCAGAGTAACAGCCCCTGCAGAGATCCAGAGAGAGGAGTAAAATATAACCTCGGCCCCCGCGGAGCGTTTAGTCTTGGAGACTCATTATCACAGTGCCAGGCGGAGCCGAGTAAACATTCAGCAACACCAGGGACAGGTTGCCGAGAAATCCTAGCAGATGAATTTTTGGCCAGATGAAGGCACCACAGATTATTCTTAACCAAGAGCACCGAGGGAGAAATAGGAGAAAAAAACACACACACACACACACATACAAAATATAAACTTTGTCACGCCGGGTACATTAATCTCTGTGAAGTCCTGACTGTGCGTGGCGGAAGCACAGACCTTTAACTGAAGGGCGTGTTTGTCTCGTGTGTTCCGGGGCCTTCCGTTCCTCGGTGGCAGAGTCTGTAGGCTGAAGCTGACGGTAACTGCCAGTGGGAAAGCTGACAGAGAGGCTAAGAAGAAAGCCACCACATTCATCCTGCTTGTGTGCTATTGGCATTTTAATTTGGGCATTGGCATCGCTCACAGGCACGGCTGCTCTGCTGCAGTATCCTGTTTACAGTCGGCGGCCATGCTGACTGTTGCCAAGAGAAATTGCTCTCCCCCTGCGGCCCAGGTCTGGGGTGGGCGTTGGGGCGTCCTCAGGTTTGTGTTAACGCAGGTCCCGTGTGAGGGGTCTCACCTTACGTGGCAGTTAGGGAGCTAGGTTACTGAAAAGTTATTCTATGGACTGTAAATTTCTATAATCTCTATGAAATTGTGTCAGCATAAACCTTAACTACTGTCTGTTGAAAAAGACTATCAGGTATTGTGTGATTTGTGTATTGAGTACTAACTACATAGGCATATGCTGGATTATCTTCAGTTATTTTTGTAATAGCCCAGTATCTCTATAAAGGGGATATTATTACTATGGCCGTTTTATACGAGAAATCCAGGGCATAGACACGAACAGTAAAATGTTATTTTAACAAGTATGTTATAATGTCACTTTGCACCGTTTTAAATAAGCTCAAGTCACTTGAAAGTGTAACTAACTCCTGTCCGTTTGTACCATTGATTTTATTAAATGTTTTGGGGAATCTTGAAAACGATCTGCAAATCAAAGCCTCATAGCAAAGCAGAAGCGTATTCACTGTAGAGGACAAAATAATAAAGGTCGCCCTCCCTCAGATAGAGCCCATCGTAAGTAAGGCTTTGAGCAGCCCGCGGAATACACAGCCCAGAAGGTGTGTTTACTTCTTCATATTCATTCCCCGCCCCATCCCTTTTCCACTAGGCACTAAACTCCAGTTCCACAAGAGACGGTATAAAGGAGAGCTTGACATAACTTTATTTAGTCGGAATTTCTTAGGGAAAAGCTGCTAATGATGTTCAGTCAGTGAAAAGAAAAGGGAAAATTAAAAGGCGAGGGGGGTCCATGTTCACAGCTGACTCTTGAATAGCTGGGAGGTGACTGTGTGGAATTAACAGTTTCTTTGATTCCACAAGATCCTGCAAAACATGATTTTAAGGGTGGAACAAGGTATATCAGATGTGAAACTGGCATTTTGAAAAAAAAA
>PVIC010032559.1:0-20523 GCA_004025085.1 Thryonomys swinderianus | reverse complement strand
GGTAACCACATACAATGCTGGATGTGGAGACTCGCCCACCAGCCATCAATACCACATACCACAGTGCTGGGCGTGGTGGCTCATGCCTGTAATCCCAGCACTCGGGAGGCAGAGGCAGGAGGATTGCTGAGTTCCAGGCTTGCCTGGGCTACATAGTGAGCTCAGAGCCAGCCTGAACTACAAAGCGAGACTCTGTCTCAAAGAAAAAAGAAAAAAAAAAGAATTCCTGGGAAGGGAAAAGAAAAATGTGATAGTAATAAAAAAAAAAAAAGAAAGAAACAAAGCTTATGTATATAGGGGGCGGGGGGTGGTAGGGTGTGGGTAGGGGAATGGGAAAAAAATGGAAATTAAGTTGTGTCATATTCTGGTACAAATTCTCAATTTTGAGTGTGATCATGATGTATGTATAAAATATACCAATAATGATTAAAAAAAGAGAATTCCTGGGATGTCAGGGTTTATAAAACTATGTATATACTCATGCGTGGAGCACTACCTCCGTTCTCTCCCCAGGGCAGCTGGCTCAGAGCTATGGGCCCTTGTCATCGATCTACTGTGGTAGCACCGGGGCTGGTCCCTTTGTGTGCATGTGGTGGTGACCCTGGTGAGGGAGGAGTGCACGTCTTTCCACATAGTAGGCTCCATGAAGGGAGCCATACCCGATGGTGGTTCCCGGATGTTGTGATCCTCAGTGGGGCCCGTGCGTGTGGAGAGTCTTGCTCATGAGAAGGGCTGGTCTATGCTGTGGCTGGGCTCCAGCCTCTCCAGCCTGCGGGCCCGGCACAATTTTGGCAGCATTTCCAGCTCAGCGCTGAGCGTGTCCAAGTGGAGGGGAGGCGGCTGCAGACCTCAGCGAGTGGCCGTGGGACAGGCCACAGTCACGGCTGGGCCCTGTAGGCTCCCAAATCTGGAGCCCTTTGCTGCCTTCTTACTGGTCCAGGAAAGACCATTGTGTGGTATTTACATTTGGGAATGGATGGGCATTTCTGTGCCAGGTGCAGGTCCTCGTCCATCAAAAGCTGCGGTTGTCGGTCTTTCTCAGGGAGCCCCGAGGCCCGGCCCTGCACTTGGGAGGAGTAGCTGGTGTTGGGAGTTTGCAGGCAGGGTTGGTAATTGCCAGGCTCCCGGGCCTGGGTGGCCCAGCCAAAAATTGAAGTTACACATTGTGCCAGGGTATGGCCCAGGGAAATGAGCCCTTAATTTCCTGCCTCCCAGCCCAAGATGCTCTGTCCTTTGGGTTTTGGCAGTGTGGGAATGGGTCCACTAGCTACTCTGATTTCAAAAGCTGAAGATTGTATTTTCTTCAGAAGCTAGTTAAAACATCAAGTGTTTGCAGGCATTTTATATTGCTGGTTGTCAATTAATAGTCCCAGTCTGTATCCTTATAGATTGTTTGCTACAAAAATGAGACAAGAGTTAAAATGGTACTTAATAATAGTATTCTTACCTGGCATTATTTTCTCCTTTTTGAGAACGTTCAGTCTTCAGAGAGTTCGGGAGCCAAATACAGTGTTTTTGTTTGTATTTTCGGTACCAGAGATTGAACCCAGGGCCTCACACAGGCTAGGAAGTGCTCTGTCACTGAGCTACACCTTCAGCCCTTTTTAATTTTTTCTTTTGAGACAGGCCTTCATTATGTTGACCGCGCTGGCCTCAAACTTGACTTTAGCTATGATTATAGGTATGCGCCATGACACCGGGGAGTTTTGTTTTTAAATTGCAGAGAGAAGTTGGTTGCTTTTCCTTTCAAAAAGAATGGTAGAAGTGTGCTGATTATAAAGTTGTGCCTAAAGTTGTGAAGCAGGGGTCACTGTGTCTAAGTCCGTCCTTTCAGGACTCTGTTGGCCTGAAGGTCTAGAGCTTGGCACAGTGGGTCCCAGGCTTGCACCGGGGGCCCCCTGCACACACTTGTGTCTTCCCTCTTGCCTGGGTGGTACTCTGCACCCCTGGTGACAAGGATAGGGTAGAGAAGAGCCCACTGCAGTTCAGTCTTGGTCATTTACCCCTTGCACGTGGGCAAGAGAGGCAGACATGCTTTGCTATGTAGAGTGGACCTGGGCTTTTCCTGTGCTCTCTGGCCTTGGTTAGGGAGTAAGGAGCGGGCAGCGTTCCTGGTGGGGGGGGCTGCTTTCTCCTGACGCTCCTTTAGATCTCATTGCATTTCATGGATTTCTACATATGTTTTGAAAATAACTTTATTCTTACACTTGATCATCTATCTGGGCTTGGCTACCTTTGTGTAAGTCTTCCTTGGTCTCATTTGCATAAAAGGTATCTGTGTCCAGTGCTGTTCTTGTTTGACTGTGTTTAGCTTTTTCTCCTTTTCTGTCATCATTTGTATCTTCTTTTTTTTTTTTAAATTTTTTTATTTTTGGTGGTACTGGGGATTGAACTCAACGCCTTGTGCATCCAAGGTTGGCACAGTTCCACGTGAGCTAAATCCCCAGACCACTATCATTTGTATCTTTGATACCAAGTGATGTTGTAGGAATTCTCGAAATGCAGGCATTCTCGTTCAAGCGCTGCAGAATGTATATTGTACCTTTGCTTTTCGAGGTACACAGATGGCTTAGCCACTTTTCAGACATGGCTTGCAGCAGCAAAGCACCATGTTGGCTAAAGGAACGACCACAAAGTGACCTCCGTTACAGATGAGTGTCCTGTGGTCCTTGGACTTGCCCGTCAGGAGTGTCAGTGTGACTGTTTGTTGAGGCCTAAGTGATCACTGTGTAAGTAGCTTGAACATTCCTCCTGCACTGGGTCTTTGAGTGTAAGTGAGATGCTTCTGTTTTTCAGAAGGTGGAAGTGAATTAGACCCCTGAAGGCAGCTGGGCAGGGCTGGAGGAGCTCAGCCCTTGGCACAAACCGGTTAACTCAGTCACTTGTTGTGGTTACAGGGGATGCTAACAGCTACTTTATGTTTGCTTAGTTGCAGGTAAGGACGTATGTGACATTGGTTTACTTGCCCAGGGATAACCTAGCTTTTCAGTGGTGCACGGATGCTGGGTGACGGTGTCGGACTGGGTACTTGTATCAAGCTGCTTTAGTGGCAGCACATTATTTAGTGTCCACAGCAGTGTCGGAGGCACAGGAGAGTTGCCGTTTGGTCAGTGACAAGATAGTTATGAACAGGAAGCCCAAGGTCCGTTCCACTCTCTTTCTTGTATGGCACAGCCTAAGAAAGATAGCATAGAGGAGCCGCGCCGTGTGGGGTATGTTCAGTATGTGTTAGGTTTACTCTTGAGGTTTTCCCTTGTTGTAGATCTAAGGCAAAACATGAGGCTATTTTTAATATTTCAAAAGGAGCGTTCAAGGTGTGAGTATAAAGAAGGGCTCAGAGTGTTGTGCAGGCACGCTCCATACTCTTGTGCTGTGATCTCTGGGGCTTCTGTAACTTTGTCTTATCCCCCAGGTTTTATTTTAAAGAGATATTAAAAACAAGGCAAAAGGGCCGGAGGGTTAGCTCAGTGGTTCCAGCGCCTGCCTCGCAAGTGCAAGGTCCTGAGTTCAATCCCCGGTGACAACATACAATGCTGGGCATGGAGACTCACGCCCACCAGCAGTCAATACCACATACCACAGTGCCGGGTGTGGTGGTTCATGCCTGTAATCCCAGCACTAGGGAGGCAGAGACAGGAGGATTGCTGAGTTCGAGGCTTGCCTGGGCTACATAGTGAGCTCAGAGTCAGCCTGAACTACAAAGCAAGACCCTGTCTCAAAAAAAAAAAACAAAACACCAAGGCAAAAGTCACCCCTCTTCTTTTCAGTGTTTAATATAGAATTGTTGCTTGAACAGTGTATGTCAAAAATTTTTTGTTTATTTTTATTTTTTTTAAAGACAGCCTTGCTAATAGTTTGGGCTTATCTTGAATATATCATGTAGCTCAGGCTGGCCTCAAATGCACGGCAATCCTCCTGCCTCAGCCTCCCTAGTGTTGGGATGATAATCACTTGCCACTAGGTCTGATTTATGTGAGAATTTTAAGCCATTTAAATTTCACATCCAATGAACTTGAATTTAGGTAACAATCTAGTGATGACAATAAAATGATCTTAGACATTTTTACAAATTTTTAGAGTTCCCAGCTTCTTTCCTGGAAACCATATGAAAAAGAAAAATGTTTTACTTGTCATCTGCTTTGGTTTGTCATTAAACATTAGTGTTCTGGAAATACATACCAGCGAAGGGCTGTACCAACCCAGGGTGTGCATAGCACACAGTTCAGACCAAGGCCTGGTGTCGGCTCTAACATAAATCACTGTCTCAGTCCTCGCTGAGTCTGAAATACTGTTATTTCCAGTTTGAGTGGCCTCAACTCCCGTAGATGTTTTTTTTTTTTTTAATTAAAAAGGGATGCAGTGTGTTTTGTTAAGATTCTAGGAGCTTCCTGACCTTTTGGGCCAGAGCATGGCTGTTGGGACAGTCTGGGGTAATAATGGCCAGACGGTCAGGCCCAGGACTCCCACAGATGCTTCCATGGATAGAGCTGTGGCCTCACTCGTTTGTCTTTCAGTGTTGCTTTATTTTCCTTGACCTCATTTTCTGTGAGCTCAGAAGTGTATGTTCTGGCAGGTGAAACCGGGAGTATATTCCCAGTGCCTACCACCTTCAGTTCTTATAATTTGTTCACGCTTTAGGGGAATGCTGAGACTTTCTTGTGTGTACCTCACTGACACTCGAGCTGTGTACTCACTGTGCGTTCTGTGCCTTCCACCAGTGGGCACTTAGATAGTAACTGCCTGTAGTGTGAACAAGACTCAGGGCTGAGATCTGGGACCTCGCCCAGCCAAGGCTGGTGTCTCCCTCATCACCTCTCCCCTGGTGCAGCAGCAAAGTCTAGGTTTTGACAGTTAGATCACCTGTACAAGGTAGATGCAGAGATTTCTCCTTTTCCTCACTGTGAATGGATGATACTTTAGTGGGAATGACTTTTTCATAGTCTTATGGAGGGATAGTTGACATATAGTGGGCCATACATTTAAGGTGTACATTTTGATTTTTTTTTTTTAAGATAGGGTCTTGCTTTCTAGTTCAGGCTGGCCCTGAGCTCACTATGTAGCCCAGGCAAGCCTCAAACTCAGCAATCCTCCTGTCTCTGCCACCCGAGTGTTGGGATTACAAGCGTGAGCTATCACGCTTGGCCATTTTTATATATTTTAGCATGTTTATAAACATGATGTGATCAAAAAAATCCTTCCCTCCCCCTTTCCCCAACTACTTATCTGCTGTCTGTCACTATAGTTTAGTTAGAATTTTCCAGGTGTTTATATGACGAGTCATACAGTATGTGCCCTTTCATTGGCCTGGCGTCTTTGGCTCAGCATGCTTATTTTCACGCTATCCATGTTGGGTGTATTAACAACGCATTCCCTTTTGTTATGAGTAGTGGTCCATTGTGCGACTGTACCGAGTGTTATCACTCTGGTTGCAATCTGTGCCTACAAAGCTGCATACTTTTGGGGTCCTTGGAAAGTACTTGGGAGAAATCCTGACAGATCCCGGGAAGAGGTCTTGGAACCTAAGACCGAATAAAAATGTTTCTACTGTAACTCTGAAATATTTGACTCTCAGGTCATCCGATCAGTGCTTCAGTTTTTGTGTTTTTTTTTTTTGAGACAGGGTCTCGCTTTATAATCCAGGCTGGTCCTGAGCTCGCTATGTAGCCCAGGCAAGCCTTGAACTCAGCAGTCCTCCTGTCTCTGCCTCCCGAGTGCTGGGATTACAGGAGTGAGCCACCACGCCCAGGAGTACTTCAATTTTCAAGAGTACAGAAATGGAGTGATTCTTTTCAAATGTTTAGCTTTGTTCCACATCTGCAACCCTTTATCTGCGATAACCTACAGTAAAGGCTCATCCTCTACTGCCCCAAGGCATGTTTCTCCACCCTGGGCGTCAGGGAATCCCATCCCGATGTACATGTTCCTTCCTGTCTCTTTTTTCTATGTAGCCCAGGCAAGCCTTGAACTCAGCAGTCCTCCTGTCTCTGCCTCCCGAGTGCTGGGATTACAGGCGTGAGCCACCACGCCCAGGAGTACTTCAGTTTTCAAGACAGATCGTTGGAGGTCGGTCTCCCATGCCTGCGCGTGGGAAGTGGGCCACTCCAGTGTTTGTAGCCACTCGGCCACCTCCATCCACCTCTGAGTTCCACACTTGCTCTCTTCTGCTTTCCTTTCTCCGTGATGCCCGTGACAGAACGTTTGCAGCCTGGGCGCACCCACCCCCATGTCCCAAGAGTGTTTTGCTTCTGCGTGGGAGTAAAACGTTCTGAAATGCTCACTGGAATGCCTGGGGCACCTGGAGGAAACCCAGTCCGCTGCTGGAACAGCAGCCAGCTGACCTAGCACCTGGTCACAGAGCAGGTGTGGGACGGTAGCACTGGCTCCTCGCTGCAGGGGGCGAGCTCGGCAGCCCTCCTTGGTCCTGGCTGATGCAAATCCGATGATAGGCTTCGGTGTGGAATCTGTTTCGTGATGTCCCCGAGGTCTCATTGGTGCTTTCATCCTGTGCCCCGACTCTGGATTCCGCAGAGAAAGGCTTCTGTTTGAGTGACGTGTTTGTACCGGTTGAACAGTAGCTTCTCATGCTTTTTGGCTTTTCACATTTTGGGCTTAACTTTGGGGAAATGATATAGCAAGTATTGAGGAATGGGGTGCTGATTGTTAAAGGGGAGACTCAGAAATAGGTGTTAGGAGATTGGACAAGACTGCAGTGGTTATAAGGGCTGTTCCGAGTCTTGGGCACCAGCCTGGCACCCACCTGGAGGGAGGGAGGGGCGCGGGTGGAGAAAAGGGCTGGGATCGAAGGTACTGACTGGATAGTTCAGTCGGTGGCTTGGCTGTTGACTGGATATGTCCCAAGTGAAAAGAGGCCTGTAGATTTCCTACCTCAGGGAGAAATGGAGGCGCCATTTATTGCAGTAGGGATGTAAGTGGCATATTAAACATGCAGCTTGGCGTTCAGAATGCAGGTCTGAGTCTTCTCTGTGCTGGATGATGGGAACACGGACGAGGAGGAAGCCCAAGTAGGGACAGGGAAGAGAACAGCACTGAGGCATTTCAGTGGCATAAGTGTGGCTGAAGTGCAGGCGCACCTGTTCTTCCCTGAGAGCGTTTCCATCAGGATGGAGCCCTTGGTGCCACGCAGAAGCCTCGGGCCGGAGCAGAGCGCAGGCAACCCCGGTGGCACATAGGAGACGAGTGCCGTGGAGCAGCAGTTTGATGGCATTAAGGCACCTTAGAAAAAAGCGACGAAAGAGCCAGTGGTATTTTCACAGGAAAGTGGAACAGGTGACTTCAAAGATGTTCAGAGGTTCCCTATTTTAGGGAATGCTAAAGTTTCATGAACCTTATAAAGTTAGAAAATTTCTTTTAATGTTTTGGGCATGGCCTTCAGATGTAGCACAGTGATCTTGGCACCTGGAGAGCTTATTGAAAACCCAGTAAGCTGTCTTCCAATTTGTGTGTAATAATACGAAACTGAGCTTGTTTGCTCTGAAGTGCAGGCTCCATCCTCCATGGCGCTGTGCAGGGCTGGCTGCCGGTGTGCTGTCCCTGCGCTTGGCGCACCCGCCATCGCCCACGGCCTGCTTTGGAACAGGAGTGTTCAGAGGAGTGGCGGCCTTTCAGAGCTCTGCGAGGGCCGGGGAGTGTGGGGGTCCTCAAGGACGTGAACTTGATGAGTGTGGGCAAGGACACCCGGAGAACTCTAAGCTGCCTGCTTTCTAACCGGGTGTGTGTTTCTGCAGGCCTGTCGACTACGTGGTCCCAGAATTCTCGATCCCAGCACAGGAGAAGTTCATGCTCCAGACACGAAGATCGGAAGCCCTCGGAGGTACTTCTGAATGCCTGGCTCGCTGTGCATGTTGTACACCTGTGTGTGTGAGTACCTGCTCCTGCACACACCTGCCTGACTGTATCTATGTGCAGCCCTGGGCGAGTATTTAACCTCCTGGCGCCCCAGTTCATACACCTGTAAGACGAGTAGCGCAGGTGTGTGTCTCAGGATTTTCATGAGGAGTAAGTGGGTTAATATGTGTAGACTCGTACGTACAAAGCACATGAATAGTTCCTAGCACGTAAGAAGTGCTCGGTGAATGTTAGCTATTATTATTAATTGTATTCTTTTTTTCCTTTCCTGTTCCATCTTCGCTGGCTTCCAACAACTTTTCCTCTGGCCAGGAGATGAGCGGGTTCAGCTGCTGCCAAGTCACTGCCAGCCTCAAGTTAGTTTTAGCCATGAATTTGTGGCTTATTTGGCAACAACCCAATGTAATTCTGGGAGTTTTGTTTTGGGGCTTATGCTTAAGGCTCCCCCCTTTCTCAATTTGTTTCCCATCTTATGTTTCCCCTGCTCCTTGCATTTTGTTGTTTGCCTTCTTACCTCAGATTGCTTTCAGGTGTATTTCCCTGCTGGCCTTTGCTGGTTAGGGGACCCTGACTGTTTTCTTGGAAAACCTTTACTGGGCTCTGAGGATTCAGATAAGGCATTTGAGTTTATCATGTTTCAAGTGAGTAGATTATGGGGAAGAGCTTTTGGGTGGAACTTTTGGACCTTTTTGCTGCTTCTCGATGGGATGGCTTTGACGTTGGCTTTACTCTGTAACAGCAGCACAGAGAGGCAGGCGTTCGTTGGAGCTGGGCTGTGTCCGTGAGCGGACGGGATGGTTGGCTGTGGAATAGCAGTCCCATGAGGAGGAAGCGTGTGTTCTCTGGGACTGCAGACAGCTGTCTAAAGCACTTGGACGTGAGGGCTGGGGTTGGTAGGAGGTGGCCACTTAATTCCTTGGGTTTGTTCCAGGCTTTTGTTTACGTGACCTGTAGCAACTAGCTTCCTTGCTGCCTCCCTAACCTGAAAGTGCCTTTTCTGAAGTACATGCTATGCTGCTGTCGGCCTAGCGCAGGAGTGCAAGGGGCCCTAAGAGCTGTGAGCTGGGCGCAGCTGTCCAGCCCCTGCCCCAAGCAGCAGGGGTCTAGCACTGCCTTGCCCCTGACCCATGTCCACTTCTCTGAGTTCGGTGTGGTTGGTACGGAACGGCCTCGTGTTGAACACTGCAGGGACTTAGGACCTAGTGCGTTTAAATCTGTTTTAGCTCTCGACCAGCACCTCCTCCGGGTCGTGGAGGGCAGGAGTGGCGGGCAGCCTTCTCTCACTTTGTTTCTTCAGTTTTGTTTCCCCTCTTGGGCAAACTCCCTTGTGATTTACTTATGTGCCTTAGTTGGAATATGTTTACCTGACCGGCTTCCTGAAGGTGTAGACACGTGGCCTAAGTTTAGAGCACTTTGCTCAGGAGCCGGGAGCCAGGGGACAGCACCGGGCCGCGCACCTGCTCTGGGAACCCGACGGTAGGTGTTCTTTCCATGTGAGACGCCCGCCTGGGCTCTTCCTTATTGAGGACAGGTGTTTCAGGCTAAAGCGCAGGTTGGAAAGGCAGCCTGGAGGGAGAAGTGGCCTTTTGGTTCAGACACTGCCTCAGACTTTATTATGGTAAAATTTATTAGAGTGATCACCAACCCGAAAGCCACCAGGAAAAACAAATATGGACCTATTAGCAGGCGTCTGATGTGAACTACTCCTACCAGCATAAGAAAGAGCTCCCTGTCCCGCACGGAGAGGGCTCTGCATTGTGACTTGTGCAAACAAGGGCAGCTACGGATGCAGCTCACTGTGTGCCAAACACAGCTTCGGGCAGTGCTCGTTCCAAGGCCGGCTTCCACCAGAGCCTTAGCTGTGAGTGGGCTGGGCTGAGGGGCAGCTGTGTGGCCTGGGATGGGGACTTGGCCCTCTGACTCTGTCCTCCTTATTTTGGGGTGCTCTCCTGGCACTCTAGACACTTAGGTTTGTCTGTTGTGGGCGTGGAAGAAAGTGGGTTCTCTCTCTGTCTCTTCCTACCGCCCCCCACCCCGCGGGGTGAAATGGAGGTGTGCCCCTTGCGCTCTGACCTGGGGACTCTAGTGGCCTCTTGTTACTTCTCCTGTTCCTCAGGACTGTGCTTTTGCCGGCACCTGTAAGTCCTGGTGCCCTGGGCTGGAGGGGCAGGAGTGGGGGTCAGTGTAGAAGATGTGGTGCTGATGCTTCAAGTAGGTTGCAGCTTGAGGTAGTTGTATGGTTAATGGAGTTTTATTTCTAAACGCTGACCCACAGAGCACTCCGCTTTTCATTTTGGCAGTGGTGGGGAGCACAGTGTGGTAGGTATCTCCCCACAGGAGATTTTCCAGAGGTCGTGTGCAGGGCGCTCTTGGCGTATTGAGAACCGTTAGTTCGGCAGGAGGTGGAAGAAGGTGGTGTTGTGCTGATTTGCTGTGGTCACCGCCGTGTCCGCTCTGCGTGTGGAACAGGGAGAGAGGGCAGGGTGGTGTCAACCGCCCCCAAGCCCGTGGAGGTTGGAGGTGTGTCTGGTACAGGGCTCTGTGAGAGGTCAGACTCGTTCTGTGTTGATACAGTGACCTCGTTACCCTGCAGCTCTGTGGTCACCCTGCAGCTGCTGGTGCTCTGGGAAAGAACGCAAGTGTCAAATGTCAGTGTCACTCTCTCTACTGTCCAGGTGTTTAGGACCGACCTGATCACCGCCATGAAGCTGCACGACTCCTACCAGCTGAACCCGGATGAGTACTATGTGTTGGCCGACCCGTGGAGGCAGGAGTGGGAGAAGGGCGTCCAGGTGCCTGTGAGCCCGGGGACCATCCCGCAGCCCGTGGCCAGGTAGGTCTTTCCTGAGGAGAGAATCCTGCGTCTCCACCCTCGATGCCAGTCTTCCCTTCCAGCCAGGAGCCTGGACAGAGGAGACTGCTTCTAAGTTAGCAGTGAGACCCTGGGACATCGCAGTGGGCATACAGAGGTGGCAGGAACAGGGTGTAGTCATGAAGGGAGGAACAGCTGTCATGGGAGGTGCTTCTTGGAGGGGAGGTCAGTCCCCAGCACTTTTCTGGGGAGGACATTTGGATGCCCCTGGGCTTCCTTTCTCCCTCCTCCACGTTGTGTCTGGCCTTGCCAGGTACTAGCAAGGGGGCTTCTGAGGCCTCGAGTCTCCCTTGGGAGGAGCACAGGTGCGGGGAACGCAGGGCCAGGCTCTGAGGAGGAGTTTATTTGCCAGCAGGATTGTTCCCAGGAGTTCTTGCACAACCTTTTCTGGATCTGCCAACTAATCAGTTCCTCAGTTTGCTCATTTTGTCCTCATCCAGCTCCTTTGACCCTTTGGGGAAAGGGTTTATTGCCCCCTGTGTCCGGCTGGCACCTGTTTTCTCTGCTTTTGTACTGGTCAGCTTTGTAAAATGAAATGGCCTTTTTACCGTTGCCGAGTATGGCCTGGATTTTCCTCGCGGCCTTCACCCGCTGTCTCGTCAAGTACTTGACTGGATTTGATGGTCGTCATTTTGGGACCTCTGAGGAGTTTATCCCAGGAGCCAGATGCCCAGGTCTTTGTGGCCCATTGTCAGCGGGTGGTGGGGCTGGTCCTGGCCTGAGGTGGGGTGCCCACCGCTGCAGGGCTCTGGTGCGCTTGTGCAGGCTGACCTGACGCGCAGCATGGCCCCGTCAGCATGGCCTGCCTGCCTGGCAGGTCACAGGCAGGTCCTTGGTGAGTGGTTCTGCTTCAGCTGGAGCCTGCATGCAAGAAGCAAGCTCCGACAGTGCTTAGAGAGGTTTTCCCATGAGACTTTGCCTTCGCCTGGGGTGGGAGACATGAATGAAGCCCTCGTCTCCTATCTGAGTGTCACAGATACGATCACGGCCTTGTGATGAGGGTAAGAAAAATGCTTCTGCAAGCTCTGGGCAGCCAACTGCCAAGGCATAGATGAGCAGTGCGCTGAGCAGCCGGGGACTCTGCATGAGGGCCCCTGGCTCCCAGGTGGGGCCCCTCGTTCTGAGTGGGGTCGGGTGAAGCACTTCCCCGGTGCCACCAGCTTGTAGGAAAGGACACTGGTGTGGCCGCCTGTGGTCGTGTGTCCGTGCTGGGAGAGCCCCTGCTTAGCTGGGGCTCGGGGGCTCTTGAGTTTCTCAGTGGTGGTGGCCAGCGCCTAGTGTTTCCTCCCAGCAGTGTCTCTAGTGAGCCGAGAGTTTACATGGGTCTCTCCGTGGTTGCTGGTATGCGCCATGCGTGCTTAGCTTCACCGGCTCCTCCTGGCTTCTCAGACGTGCTCAAGAACCAGGACTCGGCAGGCCTGTTTCAGTGGCCCTGTTAGGACACCTCCCTCCCTCCTCCTGCCTGGTGCTGGGGACTGAATCCAGGACTTTGACACTAAACCAGATCTCCTGCTTTTTCTTTTCTCCCCTCCCCTCTTCCCCTTCCTTTCCCTGCCCTCACCCCTTCTTCCCCCTTCTTCTGAGTTGTTCTCTAAATCATTAAGTAGCCTAGGCTGGGCTTGAACTTGCCATCTTCCTGCCTCAGCCTCCCAAGTGTTGGGATTATGGATGTGGGCCACACACCTGGTACATTCTTGGGTTTTATACCCATGGTCTGTATGAACTTGTGGTTGTTTTTGACATGCTTCACTATACACGGTACAGAGGGTCATCTGGCTACCTTGTTTTCTTCCTAATCAGGGTTGTATCTGAAGAGAAGTCCCTCATGTTCATCAGGCCCAAGAAATACATCGTCTCCTCTAGCTCTGAGCCTCCGGAGTTGGGCTACGTTGATATCCGGACGCTGGCTGACAGTGTGTGTCGCTATGACCTCAACGACATGGATGCAGCATGGTTGGAGCTCACCAATGAAGAGTTTAAGGAGATGGGTGAGAATATGTTATTATTTCATTACTTTGTGATAAGAAGTGTGTAGCGTGTGCAGTATGAGCTGTGTGCATGGTGAAGCCTGCTCAGTTTGGCTCTGTTTGTCCCGGAATCACGGGGTCCTCTGAAGTTAGACCATGTGACTGTGACAGGAGGACGGGTAGATTTGGGGTCCAGTATGGCTCACAGAGGGGCACTGATGAGGCTGGTGTCACAGGCCTGGGGACAGTGTTTCATGTGGTGTTGGTATCTGCATTTTTTTTGTTGTTTTGTTTTTTAGACAGGTCTTGCTTTGTAGTTCAGGCTGGCCCTGAACTCACTGTGTAGCCCAGGCAAGCCTCAGACTCAGCAGTCCTCCCGCCTCTGCCTCCCGAGTGCTGGGATTACAGGCGTGAGCCTCCAATCCCAGCATTTGTGGTATGTGGTACTGATTGCCGGTGGGTGTGAGTCACCAGGCCCGGTTATTGTGGTATGTGGTTACTAGGGATCAAACTCAGGACCTTGGGCTTGCAAGGAAGGCGCTGGAACCACTGAGCCAAATTCCTGGCACTGCAGTCCTTTAAATACTAAGAGGAAATTTAAAAACAAACTATTACACGTGGTCATGGTTTAGAAAGTCAAGTACATGTTAATTGTTATGTGAACAACTGTAATGAAAAAAGACTTAACAGTAGATATATTGAATATATCATTGAATCATTTTGAGATTTATTTTTTACTTCTGTTTATTATGTCTTCACTCTCTGATCATAAGGGACAGACTTGCATGGAAGGACCCTTCTGTGGAAGGGGTTTGAGAAGCTTTCAACAGAAAATTTTATATTATTTATGCATTGCACATTCTTTACACCTTAGGTGGACTTAACATTGTCTCATCATGGATAGTGGTTTCTCAAAGGGCTTTTGTGGTGTTTCCTCCAGGGATGCCTGAACTAGACGAGTACACGATGGAAAGGGTCCTGGAGGAATTCGAACAGCGGTGCTATGACAACATGAATCATGCTATCGAGACCGAGGAGGGACTGGGGATCGAGTATGACGAAGACGTGGTGTGTGATGTCTGCCAGTCCCCCGACGGGGAGGACGGCAATGAGATGGTGTTCTGTGACAAGTGTAACATCTGCGTGCACCAGGTGGGTGGGCGGGGAGTCGGAGAGAGACGCTGCTGGCACTGCCCGTGTGCCAGCAGACCTGTTCTGCTGGAGTCCAGGCCTGTCCTGCAGCCGGGCCCTTGGCCCACAGTCCTGAGTGGTTTGAAGGAATGTGACCACAGAGCCACACCTGCCCCTGGAAGTCCATAGCGTGTTAGTGTGTCTCGCTGCCCTTAGCACTAGGAGGCGTTGGGGCCAAAGAAGAGCACTGAAAAACCCTTGAAAAGGTCATTAGTTTGCTGTGTTAGTTTGTAGAGTGTCTTAAAACTCTGTAGGCTTATTGCCTTGTGGTTTTGGAGGCTAAGAAGTCTGGACAAGGTCAGGCTCTCCAAAATGTTATAGGCTGCAATGGTTTCGGTCCGTCGTCGTCGGTGTCCCTGGCTCGCAGCCTCCCGTGGCGTTCTCCCGTGTGTCTGTCTTTACCCCCTGACAAGTCCCCTGGCTATGTTGGCCCAGAGGCCTGACCCACGCCAGTGTGATCATCTTAACTATCACCAGTGACTCTTTCTAAATAAGGTCATATTTTGAGATGGTGGGTTTAGGACTTAGCGTCTTTTGGGGGCCACAGTTTAATCGATGAGTGTGTAAACTCAGCCATCGGTGGAGAAGAGAGCTGCCCCTCCCAAGGTACGTCCTTAGGACTCGTGAGCACAGGCACTGGGTGATTGAAAAAGTTTCTGACACCCTCTGTGCCTTGTCTCTTGTATTTGTTTTTTAATGGAGTAAACGAATTTGTGTAGGTCCACGTACCCCCGTGGGCTTTTCTGATGGGTAATAGGCATTCCTGAGGCACTTCGTTTGAATTTACCGGGTGATGCTGAGATTTTAAACACATTTACAAAACAGAACAGTTGTGCAGATGAACTCAGGAAGAATTTGCAAGTTGTGTGAGTTTCTTGATTGTCACTTTTTGTAGTTTTTGCGCCTCTGTTCAAAGATTTCACCAGCTGTGGCCTTGTCCTAGCTCAGAGTGACAGGGACTCTTGACCGTAATCTCCCGCTTGAGTCACAGTACAGCTCCCTTTTGTAGCTCTGGATTTTCAAATCATCTAGGGAGTTTTCTTGGGTGGTGGAGAATTCTTGTGGTTTGGTTGTGCTGTGATCCTGGGCTGTGTGGCTGCTATTGTTTCTGGTGTTTCTCATTTACTTGGATGGCTTTTCAGTCTTTTTCCTGTCATCCTACTCGTTTTAAAAGGTTGAACTCTTGAGTTTAGAAATGAGTTAACCCGCGCCAGGGTGGGGCGGTCCAGGGGCTCCCGGTGGATTGGTAGCACTGTAGGCCCTGGCACCTGAGGGCTTTTGGAGCCCCCCCCACCCCGGCCTTCTTTCTACCATATCACATCTTTTTTTCCTCAGTATTTTCTTCAGCAAAATTCTTTAGGGCTTGTCTTTAAGATATATCCTACTGGCTTAAACCAGCTTTTCCAGTGGAAAAAATTCTTTCTCCAAAGGAAGCTCTTTAAAATACCTGATACAGACCTTTAGTATTTGAAACCTGAATAGTGTCATTTAGTATCATTAATTTTTCCTCATTTAGCCTGTGGACAGTGGCTTATTCATGTGCTGACCGCGTGCTCCTGGGCCCTGTCTCCGGGCTCCTTGGCCCTGCTCACCTCTCATCCTTGTGGTTTCCGTTCTGCGTCCTGGGCACTCAGGTTGCAGAATGGCTGTGTTTATTCTGTCTGAAGAATCAGAGCTATGTTACTGTGCCTCTCTCGACTTCCTGCCTTCAGTTCACTTCAGGATAAAGTTCTGAAGTTTGGTTTTTAAAGGACTCTGAATGTGTTCCTGGTACCATTGTGGTTTTGTTTCTTCACTTGCCTTCTCTCTCATGAAGCCGTCTTAATTACTTTAGTTGGAAAAGCCTTGATTTCTACAGTTTATGCTGTCTTGTGTAATTTTGCCATCCCATGCAAAAACAGGCCTTGTTTTAAAATCAGCTAAGGAGACCAAGTTCTCCCTTTGTCTGAGTGTGCCCCTCTTCCGTTCGCTCACGCAGGACTGTGTTGGGAACTTGGAGGTAGAGTGTGCAGCCCAGGAACGGGGCGGCTCTGTAGTTGGTTTCTGTTCACACTTCCGCCGCCTTTCGTGGCGACTCCACTGCGTGGTCTCCCTCGTCTGTCCCTCTGCCATGGAAAGCAGAAAGGAACAGCTTTTCTACTCGACCTCTACAGTTTGGAGAATATTGCCCGGTGCGTGTAGACACTTGGTATAGATGGATTTCTGTAGCAAAGAAGTTATTTGAACTTTTCTGTCCTCAGGCAGTTTGCAGGACTACCCGCTGCTAATTAAGTAGGTGTTGTGTCTCCAGAGCCCAGACACCTCCCGGGTGCTTCTGTGAGGCTGCCTGGTTCTTCTCCGAGGGGAAAGTCCCAGCTTGGTGCATAGAGATCAGCTCTCACTTGGTAGATCTGGGAGAATCTTTCTAGGTGTTTTGAAATTAGTAGATAAAATGCGAAAACCCAAGCCTTTTCTCTCTCCCTTTTCCTGGGGGTGTGCTGTGACATTACAGGCCTGCTATGGAATCCTCAAGGTGCCAGAGGGCAGTTGGCTGTGCCGGACATGTGCCCTGGGTGTTCAGCCAAAATGCTTGCTGTGTCCCAAGAAGGGCGGAGCTATGAAACCCACCCGCAGCGGAACCAAGTGGGTCCACGTCAGCTGTGCCCTGTGGATTCCCGAGGTAAGCATGGTTTTCAGTAGTGCGTTAGCCCAGAAGGTCCTGCCTGTTGACTGGGGGATTGGCTGGGGGTGGGGAGCCATTCCTCAGTGGGCAGTGTGGTTCAGTGCCCACTGAACCCTTTGTGCCCTTTGTGCCCCTTCAACTGAGGCTCTAGTGCACTGTCATGTGGTCTTGGGACACTGGTGTGGATGTCTGCTGGCCGAGCAGCGGGCTAGAGCGGGGTCGGTGGTGTCTGCGCGTCCTGCCCCTCGCCTCCCCCTGCTGCAGAGCCGTGGCTTCCTCTTGCCGTCTGCCCGGCCGCCCTGGGGCCCATGGGGCTATGCCGTCCCGCGCACGTGCGGCCCCTCTGCACCGAGAGCAACCGTGCTTCAGGTCACACTTCTGTGATTTTTATTCAGATTCGTACTGAACCTCAACCTTTGTAATTTCAGGTCTGGTCTAATTTATTTCAAGACCCAGACCTTGACTAATTTAATTTTCATGGCTCACTATGAGAAATACAATTTGTGATTCAAATTCCAGCATTTTTGGGGTGTGTGATTTGGTGCAGTTTTCCTCTTGAGGGAAATTATCGCAGGGTGATTTGCATTGAAGTTTCATGACTAGCATCTTGGTAAAACCGGATCTTGTGGTTTGGTATTAACAAGCTACAGTTCAGTGATCAAGGCTGAATGTAGAGATGATACTTTATTTACCTTGACAGATTTCTATGAATGTAGTTACTTGTTCCGACTGAGGAGAATGGTTTTCTTTAGTGAGAAAGATTAAGAACAGCTTAGGCGTTTACCCATCAACGATGTCTTTAAATATATTTAAGATGGACTTACGGTCTTGACAAATCCCTTGTGAGTCCAAGATACTGTACATTACATTGACCTCGCACATAAGTGTCTGCCAACGGACCCTTAGGTAAGAGATGAAACTCAAGTGCTTTTATATGCAAGGTCTGCCACATGAGGCCTGTACTCTAGCCTCTACCGCCCTGCTGCTGGCCTGGAGTTGGGCTTCGGAAAACAACACATACTTGAGTCTCGGGTACCCATGTTAGGGCTCTGACGGTCGTGGCCAGCGTGTCTTGCTGTGTTTGCCCCCAGGTGAGCATCGGCAGCCCAGAGAAGATGGAGCCGATCACCAAAGTATCCCACATCCCCAGCAGTCGGTGGGCGCTCGTGTGCAGCCTCTGCAACGAGAAGTTCGGGGCCTCCATCCAGGTAACTGGCTGAGCGACAGTGGCTTTGTGTTCCCTTCCTGGAGTGGAGGGTCAGGATGAGGGGCTGTAGGCCCAGAGGTTCTGAGAAGCGGCAGAGTCCAGGAAGCCTGGCAGGGTCGTGATGGCCCCGCACACATTTCAGGGCTGTGTCCAGCCTGTGTGGCCCCTGCACGAGGGAGGTGGTATCCAGAACCTGGATGTGTTCGTGCCGCCCACTGCCCTCTTGGGTTCACAGTGTGCAGCCGCACACCCCGCCTGCCTCTGGTGCTGCCTCCAGTGGCATCTAGTGCCCCGAGGGTAGACGTGTTTGGCTGTCACTGTGAGAGGCCTTCGGCTGCCAGCTGGGTCGGGGACCAGCCAGGGGGCCTGCGCTGGGTGCTTTTGGCATAGCTGAGCACAGTCTGGTATTTCCTTCTTCCTCACGCCGTGTGAGTGTGTGTCCGTCTCGTGTGTGGAGACAGGCAGTCAGGTGCACATGCACGTAAGCGTTGCACCTGTCTGCGGCTGCGTGTCTAGATCCACAGAACTGTTGGGAAGTCATGAAGCAGGTGGAGGTCAGGAGAGGAGGGGGGGCCTGTTGTCAGTGTATGTGTGTGGCCTCAGACTCGGTTTGCCTCAGTTTCTTTGTTGAATAGGAGAGATACCATTTGGGGTCAGCATCTCTGTGTCTTTAGGAAAGCGAGTCTTTGGGTCAGGGATTTAGCTTAGTGGTATTGTCAAAGTTATGAGTTCAATCCCCAGTATCCCCCCCAAAAGAAAGCAACAGTTGCGATGTAGCAAAAATTCAATGAATGTAGACCTGAGTTTTAAAAAAATTTATACAGTGTAGATTCATTTTATGTTTGGAATAAGTTTTTTTTTTTTTCAGTAGAATATCAAAACCCTGAATTGTTGACATCTATCTTCCTACCTACCTAATATATGTAGCTAATTGTTTTGGAACTGGTACCCCTGAGCTACATTTCTAGCCCTTTTTAAAATTAAAAAAATTTTTTACAGATAGGGCCTTACTAGGTTGCACACCCTTGGCTTCAAGGTGTTCCTGCTGGAATTTTCTGATTGTGAATAGCATCTATTAAAAACAGCAAATGAGCTGGGCGTGGTGGCTCACGCCTGTAATCCCAGCACTCGGGAGGCAGAGACAGGAGGATTGCTAAGTTCAAGGCTTGCCTGAACTACATAGTGAGCTCAGGGCCAGCCTGAACTACAAAGCGAGACCCTTTCTCAAAAAAACCCCCAAAAAACCCAGCAAATGCCCCTGGCCAGTTCAGGTTCATCAAGGTGAATAGAGGAGAAATACAGAAAAGCATGGGGGTGGGTGCAGGTGTGTGTGCATGTGCATGTGTGGGTGGACCAAGGAGAACAGAGATAGTTTTCTTCCACGTTAGCCAGTGTTCTTCAGGGCACAGAACGTACGCCCTTTCCTGAGCACGTCAGGCCTGGCCTCAGGTGATGTTTGGAAGAGGTGGGAAAATGGAAGCTGTTTCTGTTTGGAGGAGGCTGATATAACGCCTTTTTTGTTACCATTGACCTCTTGCCCCCAGAACATTAGTGTGAAGGAGAAGAGGCCAAGGCTGGTGATTTTTCTTATCTTCACAGAATGGGTTGATTTTATTAAAAGAATTCCTGTCTGAAATGTCTGCAGCTGTGAAGGCTCTGGCTTATGTTTCTGGAACATCTGTTTGCTGAGTCAACCTGAGTAGGAAAACCCAGAGGAAGGCCGTTTGGCATCTTTACAGAGTCCTGTATAAATATTGCGCTGCGGCCCTTTCTCTTTCAGCCTAGAACACTTGGGTTAAGTGTAGTTGAAGCCAGACCCAGATAGCACTCCACTTCTGCTTCCTGCTTGGCTGTGTGCTGCAAGGGACGAGCACTTGGCCCTTGAATGGTTGTGGCCAGGTGCATGCGTGCATGCGTGTGCGTGTGTATGTGTTTGCCATGAGAGCTGATGGCACACATCCTTGGGAATTGAGGTTATTTATAGGTAAGATCACAGATTTGTTAGCTCTTGTGCTTTGGGTAACTAGTGGGGAAATGGTGAGTGGAGATGGAGTTTCAATAAGGAGAGTCCTGGCTGGCTTCAGGTCACCTCTGAAACACTCAGACGATGAGGGGAGAAGCCCCAGCTCTGGCCTCTGCCACCCACAGTTCTGTGAATCAGGATCTGTTGAGTGAGTTGAATTAAGTTTTCTGGTTGGCCCGGGGGCCCATGGGATCTGGTCCTTCCGCAGCTGTGCTGTGTCTGGGGACCCCTGGCTCCCACGGTACAGGGATACTTTAGGGTCTGGCTTCAGCCTCCGTGAGGAGCTGCCTTCCAGGGATTTGCTCCGTGAGATCAGGGAGAGTTAATCTCTTTGCTCCTACTAGGCCAGGGGTTTGTTGTGCGGATCCTGGGCGCTAACTGCAGCCCTGCTCAGGCAGCAGCTGTCGGCTGGCCTCGCATGACCCCACAGGAAGTGGTCTCTGAGGGTTCCGTGCCAGCCTTGAGTTGCTGGGTGTGTGGTGCTTGGTGTTCAGGACTTCAGGTGGGCTCGAGATGTGCTCTAGGCCGGCTTCTTCCAGTGCCCTGTTCTCACCCCTGTGAGCCTGGGTGCTGCTGAAAGGACTTAGGTTTCCATTTTTGTTGGGATGCTTCCTGTCTGGGATGCAGAGTGAGCAACCATGTTCCTTTAAAAACTGACCAGTCCTCATCTCTCCTGAGGAGATGCTTGTTCTGACTTTTTTTTTTTTTTTTTTTTTTTTTTTTTTTTTTTTTTTT
>PVIC010032558.1:10336-20754 GCA_004025085.1 Thryonomys swinderianus | reverse complement strand
TTTTTTTTTTTTTTTTTTTGAGACAGAGTCTCACTTTGTAGTTCAGGCTGGCCCTGAGCTCACTATGTATTCCAGGCAAGCCTCAAACTCAGCAATCCTCCTGCCTCTGCCTCCCAAGTGCTGGGATGACAGGCGTGAGCCACCTCACCCAGTACTGTGGTACGTGGTACCCAGGATCAAACTCCGGACCTTGAGCTTTTGAGGTAGATGCTGGAACCACTGAACTAAATCCCCAGCCCAGCCCCAGGGTTGTTTTCACTGGATCTGTAAAGTATATTGTTGGTATCTTTATTGGACTACATTGAACCTGTGTAACAGTTTTTGGGAATATGGCCACTTTGACAATGCTGTTCAGTTCATCCAGGAGCAGGGAGCATCCTTCCATTTTCTGATGTCTTCTTCATTCTTTTTTCAAAGTACTGTAGTTTTTTTTGTAGAAGTCTTTCACTTCTTTTGTTAGGTTAATGCCTAGATATTTCATTTTTCTTGAAGCTACTATGAATAGTAATACTTTCAGAATTTCCTTCTCATCAAGTTCATTACTGGTTAACACAAATGTTAATGCATTTTATATGTTGATCTTGTATTCTGCCATATTACTGAAATTGGGTTATTCATTCTAAGAGGTTTTTGTGGAGTTTTGTTGGGTTTTTTTGTGTGTCAGAAATCAAACTCAGGACCTTGCACTTGCCAGGCAAGCACAGTGTCACTGAGCTAAATCCCTGGCCTGCTTTGTGGAGTTCTTTGGGTCTTCTGCATAGACCATCATGTCATCTCTGAAGAATAATAAATTGAATTCTTCCTTTCCTACATGGATCCCTTTTATTTATTTATTTTTTCTCTTGACTGATTGCTCTGGCTGTGTTTCAGGTACTATGGTGAATAGACATGGTGACAGCAGACATTCCTTTTCTTGTTCCTGATTTTAGGGAGGGACAATTTTAGTTTTTAATATGATGTCGTTTATTGGTTTGTCATAAGCTTTTATCAGATTCAGGTATGGCCCTTTTATACATATTTTCTTCAGTGCTGTTATCATGAAAGGATGTTGGATTTTGTAAGAGACTTTTCTGCATTTATTGATAGCATCATGTGGCTTTTGACTTCCTCCTGTTTATACTGGGTGAGCCATACTTGCGTCTCTAGGATAAAACTTACTTGATCATGTTGTATGACCTTTTGGATGCTGTACTCTACTTTATTCGCTATATATTCCAAGCTGGCCTCAAACTCATCATGTAGCCCAGACTGACCTTGAAGTCATGGCATGCTCCTGCCTCAGCCCTGAGTGCTGGGAGTACAGGAGTGTGCCACGATGCCTGCTTTTTATATGAACAAATTCTGTTCCTGAACAAAGTTCCTAAGTCAGCTTTGTTGGCAAAGTGAGTCATATACACCTTTGACACAAGTGTACAATATAAAACATAAAGCTGAACACACATAAATATTGTATGCTATGCACTGCACTGTAAGCACATGGGAGCATGACTGTGACATTGTCCTACAGATATGAGCGCTGTTTCTGGGTCTTGTTCCCATCTAGGAAAGTACATGTGAGGCCCATTTGAATCTGTGAAAGTTCACAACTCAAATATTCATAAGTCAGGGACCTACTGTATGATTTTTTTTTTTGAGACAAATTCTCACTTTGTAGGTCAGGCTGGCCATGAGCTCACTATGTGGCCCAGGCAAGCCTGAAACTCAGCAATCCTCCTGCCTCTGCCTCTGCCTCTGCCTCTTGAGTGCTAGGGTGACAGGCGTGAGCCACCACGCCCGGCACTGTGGTGTGTGGTACTGATTGCTGGTGGGCGTGAGTCACTATGCCTGGCACTGTAGTATGTGGTACCAGGGATCAAACTTGTGACCTTGCACTTGCAAGCCAGGCAGACAGTGGAACCACTCAGGTGTTGAAAATATTTTCCTATGGATCTTTAAAGCATTGTTGAAATTTCACCTATTTTTTTGAGGATGCTGGCCTCAAATTTGTAATCCTCCTGCCTCAGCCTCCCAGACTATTGAGATTACAAAGCTATACCATCAGGCCCAACTACTTAATGAAAAACTTGAACAAAATAGAAGTACCATCAGGGGGCCGGAGGGTTAGCTCAGTGGTTCCGGTGCCTGCCTCGTAAGTGCAAGGTCCTAAATTCGATCCCCGGTAACCACATAGAATGCTGGGCATGGTAACTCACGCCCACCAGCAATCAATACCACATACCACAGTGCCGGGCATGGTGGTTCACACCTGTAATCCCAGCACTCGGGAGGCAGAGGCAGGAGGATTGCTGAGTTTGAGGCTTGCCTGGGCTACATAGTGAGCTCAGAGCCAGCCTGAACTACAAAGCGAGACCCTGTCTCAAAAAAAAAAAAAAAAAAAAGAAGTACCATCAGGGTTGAAGGTTAAGTAAAATCAGGTTGTGGTGGTAAACACCAGTAATCTCAGCTACTTGAGATGTTGAAACAGGAAGATCACTTATGACCAGCCTGGGAAATCTGGTAAGGTCCCTTTTCAAACAAAAATGTAATCTTTTATATACAGTGTGATTATAATTGTATTAAGACACATACAATTAGAACTGTATTAGAAGCACACTAGAAACTGAGGAAGATTACAAATCCAAGACTGGCCTGAGCACTGTAGTGAGACACTGGCTCAAAAATCTTTAAAAAAACTGAAGATAGCTGGGCATGGTGACACAAGCCTACAATCCCAGCACTTGAGAGGTTGAGGCAGGAAAATTTCCATGAATTTGAGGCCAGCCTGGTCTACATAGTGAGTTTAACTACATAGCAAGACCCTGTCTCAAAAGAGAACAAATTTGGGGATGTGGCTTTATAGTAGAGTGCTTGCCTAGTATACATGAGGTCCTGAGTTTGATCCTGAGAACCACCCCTAACCCTCCCCCATAAAAGCAGAGGAGGGCTGGAGATTTAGCTCAGTGGTTATGGCACCTGCTTAGCAAGTACAAGATCCCTGGTTTGATCCCGGTAACCACATGCAACAATACTGGACATGGTGACTCACGCCCACCAGCAATCAGTACCACATATCACAGTGCCAGGCATGGTGGTTTATGCCTCTCATCCCAGCACTCGGGAGGCAGAGACAGGAGGATTGCTGCCGGTTTTGAGATTTGCCTAGGCTATATAGTGAGTTCAGGGCCAGCCTGAACTACAAAGAGAGACCTTGTCTCAAAAAATAAAAAGAATTGCGGCGGCTTGCCTGGGCACCATAGTGAGCTCAGGGCCAGCCTGAACTATAAAGCGAGACCCTGTCTCAAAAGCAAAATAAATAAATAAATAAATAAATAAAAATAAAAAACCCCACAGGAGAAGGAACTAAATCAGTATTTTCATGGGTAGTCTAAAAGTGATTTACTTTTTTTTTTTTTTGAGACAGGTTCTTGCTTTGTAGTTCAGGCTGGCCCTGAGCTCACTATGTAGCCCAGGCAAGCCTCGAACTCAGCAATCCTCCTGTCTCTGCCTCCCGAGTGCTGGGATGACAGGCGTGAGGCACCATGCCCGGCTACTCTTTTTTTTTTGAGACAGGGTTTCGCTTTGTAGTTCAGGCTGGCCCTGAGCTCACTATGTAGCCCAGGCAAGCCTCAAAAGTGGCAGCAATCCTCCTGCCTCTGCCTCCCAAGTGCTGGGATCACAGGCATGAGCCACCACACCCGACCTCTTTTCTTATTATTCTACCTTTTTGATTCTCCAGAATCGAATTAGCATGTTTCTTTCATAGTAAAAAAAAAAATTAATAAAAACAAATGGCTTTCTAAAAGAATTAACACTTCAATCACAATGTGTATATACAATGTACCAATAAAGATAAAAATTTTAAAAAAGGGCCGGAGATTTAGCTCAGTGGTTCCGGTGCCTGCCTCGCAAGCACAAAGTCCTGTGTTCAATCCCGGTAACCACATACAATGCTGGGTGTGGTGGCTCACACCTGTAATCCCAGCACTCAGGAGGCAGAGGCAGGAGGATTGCTGAGTTCAAGGCTTGCCTGGGCTACATAGTGAGCTCAGGCCCAGCCTGAACTGCAAATTGTGACCGTCTAAAAAAAAAAATTAAAAATAAAGAATTAACACTTCCAGTTAATGGTGAAAATAAGCTGTTGTAATAGGTTTCTGAAAAATAAATCCATTACCAACTCCCCCCACTCCTCTCCAAACCCCGCCTCAGACTTAGGGCTTCCAGAAGTGGTTATCCCTGAGTCAGACAAGAGCAGAGGTCACAACGAGAAAAGATGAGGGGCTGTGGTTCACACAGGCCCTACCAGCTCTTCCTCCACAGACACCTCTGCCTTCAGAGGGCCACACCCACTCGCTTCCTCTGTGCATGTTGCACAGGGCAGAGACAGAGCAGAAAACACCGTCTCAGCCCCGCAAAAGCGGGTGATGGAGCTGGGTGTAGTGGCCCATGCCTGTAATCCCAGCACTTGGGAGGCAGGGCAAGAGGATCACACTGCAAATTTGAGACCAGTCTGAATCACAAAGCAATACTCTGGCTTTAAAAAAAAAAAAGAAAGAAAGAAAAAGAAGAAGAAGAAAGAAAGAAATGGGTGAGAAGGAGGTAGTGTGGTTTTCAAAGGTCAGTGATCAACTGGGTGTGGTGGTGCATGCCTACAGCCCCAGCACTTTGGTTTCTGTTTTGTGGTTTTTTGTGGAACCAGGGACCGAACTCTGGCCTTTGTGTTTCCAAGGTAGGTGCTGTACCACTTCAGCTAAATCCCCAGCCCTAGCACTTTGGGAGGTTGAGGCAGAAGGATGGAAAGTTCTGCCGGGGCAATTTATCAATTTGGTGAGATCCTGTCTTAAAATAAAGGGGTGAGGGATAGAGTTCAGGGCAAAGGTCCTGGGCTCGATTCCCAGTACTACACAGAAATAAAAAAGCTGGTCAGAGAGAATGAAATGTTGGCGCCTTGAAAGCCCTTCCCCTTTGGGCTGCCACGAGTCCCCACAACCTCCTGACTGGACTCTGCTGAGAAGAGCAACAGGCTAAAACAAGCGATCAGCTCTTGAAAGCTAGTGGAGGGCAGGTGTGGTGGCTCCTGCCTGTCATCCCAGAATTCAGAAGGCAGAGCCAGGAGGATTGCCATGAGTTCAGGCTGGCCTGGGGTACTGAGCAAGTTCAGGGCCAGCCTGAACTACAAAGCGAGACCCTGTCTCAAAATACTAAAAAACAATGAAGGTTAGTGGGCAGTGCTCTGTGTGTGTGTGTGTGTGTGTGTGTGTGTGTGTGTGGTACTGAGGGTTAAACCCAGGGCCTTCACACTGACCTACAATCTCAACCCCTCTTTAGTATTTTTAATTTTGAGACAGGGTCATAAAATTATCTGAGGAAGCCAGTGTGGGGGCTCACACCTGTAATCCCAGCACTCAGGAGGCAGAGGCAGGAGGATTGCTAAATTCAAGGCTTGCCTGGGCTACATAGTGAGCTCAGGGGCAGCCTGAACTACAAAGTGAGATCCTGTCGCACAAAAAAAAAAAAAAATCATCTGCAGGAATCATCTGCAGGTAAAAAGGGGGACAAAGGGTTGATGATTTAGTGCCACAGCATCACAGCCTGTCTGGCAAGCACAAGGTGCTGAGTTCAATCCCTGAACCAAAAAGAAAGGAAGAAAGAAAGAGAGAAGGAAATTGCCTGAGCTGGGTTCGAGTTTACTATCCTTCTGCCTCAGCCTCCTAGGGTCCTGGGACCACAGGTGTGTGCCACCACACCCTGCCTTTTTTTTTTTTTTCTGGTTAGTTTACTGGTGTTTGAGTCATTTGATGAGTAAATCTGAAAGCACAAAAAAGGGAACTGTCAGAGGTGCCCCTATCTTTGGCTCCTGCAGCCTGTGAGAACTTATAGAATCTTTAGTAATTAGTTTTTCATGCTTTTCTCAGTTATACTCCCCAAAAGGCTTTTTATCTTTTGATTTTTTTCTTTCTTATGCTTTTTCCTTTTCTTTTTTTTTTTTTTTTTTTTTTTTTTTTTTTTTTTTTTCTTTTTTTTTTTTTTTTTTTTTTTTTTTTTTTTTTGAGACAAGGTCTCGCTTTGTAGTTCAGGCTAGCTCTGAGCTCACTATGTAGCCCAGGCAAGCCTCGAACTCAGCAATCCGCCTGTCTCTGCCTCCCGAGTGCTGGGATTACAGGCATGAGCCACCACGCCTGGCACTGTGGTATGTGGTGCTGATTGCTGGTTGATTGCTGGTGGGCGTGAGTCTCCACGCCCAGCATTGTATGTGTTACAGGGGATCGAACTCAGGACCTTGTGCTTGCGAGGCAGGCGCCAGAACCACTGAGCTAACCCTCCGGCCCACTTTTTTTCCTTTTTAAAGACAGAGTCTCACTATGTAGTTCAGGCTGCACTTGAACTTACTCCATAGCCCTGACTGGATTCAAACTCAAAGCAATCCTCCAGCCTCAGCTTCCCAAGTGCTGGGGTTACAGGCATCTGCCTCTATACCCATGTTAGCCTGAAAGTTTAGAACAAAACAAAACAAAATTTAAAATGATGGACATTTATATTTATGCAAAAGCCAGCACATGAAGATCCACTAACTTTATGAAAGCTAAAATTTGGGGCTGGGATTCAGCTCAGTGGTGCTGCTGCCTGCCTGGCAACTGGAAGGTCATGAGTTCAATCCCCAGTACTGCCATAAAACAAAACAACAAAAGAACACACTAACATTTGGAAGCAACCAAAGCATCCTTTGAGTAGTGAGTGAATAAACAAACTGTGTGTGGGTCTACACACAGGAATTTTCTGGGAGTACTGGGGATCAAACTCAGGGTCCTGCACACGCACTGTGCTACTGAGCTACACCCCCAGCCAGGAAAGATGAAATATTATTTGGAATAGGAAGGCATGGAAGAGGCAAGTAACTAAGTGAAAAAAAAAAAGATAGCACCTAGAGGATAGAGGTTCTGACTCATATGTGCCCAGCATTTAAAACAGTTTCCAGCCAAAGTAGACACTCCATAAATATTTGATTATCAGAGAGAGAGAGAGAGAGAGAGAGAGAGAGAGGGAGGGAGGGAGGGAGGGAGGGAGGGAGGGAGGGAGAGAGAGAGATGGAAAACAGAAGCCCTTGATCTAAATCATGAGCAGAAAAAAAAACCAAGGGGAATCAGGTATGGCGGTGGCTGGCACCTGCAATCTCGGCTACTCTGTTGAGACTCTCTCACTATGTATGTAGCCCAGCTGGCCTTGAACTCATGGTGGTCCTCCTGCCTCAGCCTCCTGAGTGCTTAGATTGCAGCTGTGTGCTACCATACCCAGCTAGTCCCAGCAACTCTGGCGGACGAGCTGGGAGGCTCTCTTGAGCCCAGGAGTTGAAGCCCAGCCTGGGGAACTTGACCTCAGCAAGACCCTGCCTCAAAAAATAAAACGGGCTGGAGATGTATCTCAGTGTGAAGGCTCTGAGTTCAATTCTTAGTAACACAAAAAAAGGAGAAGAAAAAGAAGAGAAAGACAAAAGAAACAAAGGCAACCTTGGCCATCAGAAGTGTCTCTCCACAGGTGGGCCACCAGCCAGTGGTTCCCAGGCCCCCATCCTGTACCTGCTCGACCAGGGTGACCGTCCTGAGGGAAGAGGTCATCTACATTTTATTTTCTTCTGTACTGAGGAACCAAATCTAGGGCCTTCAAATTGAGCTGTAACCCCAGCCCTTATTAACTTTTTAAATTTGATTTTTAAAAAGATTTTGAAATGGGGATTAAGTCATTCAATTGGCTAGACTGGATTCAAACTTCTGATCCTCCTGCCTCAGCCTCCCAGACGTTGGAATTACAGGTGTGCACCACCATGCCTGGCGTGCATTTTAAAATCAACCTCCCGGATGATTCTTGTATCAGGTGAAATTGAGAACCTTGGCCTGCCTTGTAAAAATGTCCAGGAAGTACACAGGCAGCAAAGCTGGACACCCTTACATCTTATTTATTCTGCTTTCTAGATGGAGAAACTATAGTACAGAAAAGAAGTGTCGTGCCAAAGACACAAAACAAGTTGGCTCCCACCAGACTTCTCACAGACAGCTCTGCTGACCAGCTTCTTTGACAATAAGAGACACGCCGGGTGTGGTGGCTCACACCTATAATCCCAGCACTCGGGAGGCAGAGGCAGGAAGATTGCTGAGTTCGAGGCTTGCCTGGGCTACATAGTAAGCTGAAGGCCAGCCTGAACTACAAAGTGAGACCCTGTCTCAAAAATAAAAAACAAAAACAAAGACAATAAGAGACACGCTTTCGCCTTAGCAGGGGCTAAATACCGGCTCTGCGTGATTGATCAGCCCTGGGAGGGGTCTGCTGCCCCGAGGAGGTGGGGAAAGTCCGAAGGGGCTCGGAACAGATCTGCTGAGGGTAAGTGTGGTTGAGGTCACACAAGGGTTCACTTCCCCAAGCTGACGGGAACCGTTACTTTCTGGGTATTCTTTTTCACATGACATGATTTACCACACATATTTAACTTAAGATGAAATGGGCAGATCTTAAGCATGCAAAAACGAGAACCAGCAGCACCTAAGCCCAGGAAAGCTGGCACCTGCCCTTGATCTCGTCTCAGCTTGGCCACTGATTCGCCACCTGAGTTTGAGTGTCCTCAGGGACAGCACCCAGCCCCTCTGCACCCTGGGCAGACTCCAGGACTGTGAACCTTTTCAGCCCTTATGATCCGTGATTCCTGAGACCAACTCACTCTACAGGTAGCTGGGGTAACGTGCCCACTGGCTTCTCTGCTGATGGGCCACAGGGGAGGCCTAGTAATTTGTTCTTGTTCTGTCTAGCAAAACAAAGGGCAGTATCGCCCCCTACATGCAGGACATGCTTCAAGACCAGGGTAGCCACTGGAACTATGGATAAAACCAGCCCTTATATATACTTCGGTTTTTTCCTGCATGCACATACTTATGATTTAGTTTACATTAGAATTTAGAGACAGGAAGCCAGGCATGGTGGCATATCCCTGTAATTCTAGCCAGTGGGAGGCTGAGCCAGGAGGATTACTGTGAGGTCAAGGCTAATTTCGGTTACATAGTAAATTCAAGGCCAGCCTGAATTACATAACAATGCCCTGTATAAACAAACAAATAAATAAACTTAGTTACTGTGAAAGGTTAAAAATAACTAATAATAAAATAGGGGAATTATTAAAATATACTGTAAAAAGTTATTAGCCAGGCGTGGAGTTGCAGACCTGGAGTCTCAGGTACTTGGAAGGCTGAGGCAGGAGGAGCACTTGAGTTCTTCCCCGAGTTCCTGAAGGAGAGCCTGGAGTTCAAGGACAGCCTGAATAACACAACGAGACCTTGTCTCAAAAAGGCAGTGGGGGGCAGGAGGGTTAGCTCAGTGGTTCCAGCGCCTGCCTCGCAAGCGCAAGGTCCTGAGTTCAATCCCCAGTGACCACATATAATGCTGGGCGTGGAGACACGCCCACCAACAATCAATACTGCATACCACAATGCTGGGCGTGGTGGCTCACGCCTGTAATCCCAGCACTCCGGAGGCAGAGACAGGAGGATTGCTGAGTTCGCGGCGGCTTGCCTGGCACCATAGTGAGCTCAGGGCCAGCCTGAACTACAAAGCGAGACCCTGTCTCAAAAGCAAAAAAAAAAAAGGCAGTGGGAAGGGGGCTGGGAGTGTAGCTCAGTGGTAGAGCACTTGCCTAGCATGTATGAGTCCCTGGGTCTCATCTCCAGCACTGCAAATAAATAAATACCACTAAAAATGTATGAACTGGCTCGCATCTGTAATCCCAGTACTCTGGGAAGCTGAGGCAAGAGGACCATAAGTTTGAATTCAATGGGACGTCTTAGTGAGACCCTGTCTGAAAGGAAAAAATAGAAAGGGTGGGGATCCTTTCCTTGTATCACAAACTAATCAAAGTTGTGAATTGTTTATTTCTGGAATTTTTACTTGATATTTTCAGGCTACAGTTAACCTGAGAACTGAAACGGACCGAATGGAAGGACTGCGTTTTCATGGAGAACTAAAGTGGCCCGTAAGCAAGGAGACAAGGAGTTGGGGACAAGGGCAGCCTCAAGGACACAGTGAGAGACACTGGAAAAAAAGGCAGAAAGGTGGATTTCCATGCCAGCTGTGGCTCAAGGTGGGTCACCTTGACATTTTTTTTTTTTCCTGGTACCAGGGATCAAATTTAAGACCTTGTGGGGCTGGAGGGTTAGCTCAGTGGTTCCGGCGCCTGTCTCGCAAGCACAAGGTCCTGGGTTTGATCCCCAGTAAGCACATACAATGCTGGGCATGGAGACTCATGACCACCAGCAATCAATACCACATACCACAGTGCCAGGCGTGGTGGCTCATGCCTGTAATCACAGCACTCAGGAGGTAGAGGCAGGAGGATTGCTGAGTTCGAGGCTTGCCTGGACTACATAGTGAGCTCAGAGCCAGCCTGAACTACAAAGCGAGACCCT
>PVIC010032558.1:0-10236 GCA_004025085.1 Thryonomys swinderianus | reverse complement strand
CACATGGTCTATCACGCCTGATTCTGATTTTCAACAAAAGTGAAAAAGGCAATTTAAAGGGGGGGAGGGATTTCTCAATAAAAACACTGTTCTACATGCTAGAACAATAAGTATCTAAAAGCAAAAGTAAAAAACTTGTATCTCACATCAAACATAAAATTTAATTTAAAGTGGATTGTAAAACTTAAAACTATAACTTTATGAGAAAACACCTGAGCAGTGGGCATAGTGGGGCATTCCTGTAATGCAAGCCCTCAGGAGATTGAAGCAAGACGATTGTGGTGAGTTTGCAGTAACCTTGGGCTGTATAGAGAAATCAAATCCAGCCTGAATATAGTGAAATTGTCTAAACACACATACACACACACACACACACATACACACACACGTTCCACAGGAGCAAAGATTTAGGTATAATTCCAAAACCCTGATCTACAATAAATAAATAAATTGGATTTGATTAAAATTTAGAAGTTCTGCCGGGCGTGGTGGCTCATACGTGTAATCCCAGCACTCGGGAGGCAGAGGCAGGAGGATTGCTGAGTTTGAGGTTTGCCTGGGCTACATAGTGAGCTGAGGGCCAGCCTGAACTACAAAGCGAGACCCTGTCTCAAAAAAAAGACAAAAAAATTAAAAGTTCTTCTTGGCATGGTGGTGCACACCAGTAATCCTAACATTTGGGAGGCTAAGTATGGAGGATCACCATGACTTTGAGGCCAGTCTAAACTACAAATCAAGAACCTGTCTCAAAAAACAAAAACAGGAGCCAGGGATTTAGCTCAGTGGTTCTGGTGTCTGCCTGGCAAGCACATGGTTCTGAGTTTGATCCCTGGTACCACATACCACAAGGCCAGGTGACACAGTGGCTCACGCCTGTAATCCCAAGCACTCGGGAAACAGGCAGGAGGATTGCTATGGATCCATGCTAGTTTGGGTTACATAATGAGTACAAAGTGAGACCCTGCCTCAAATGAACTAATAAAAACAAAACAAAACCAAAAAACAAACAAACAAACAAACAGGGTGAGGGTTTAGCTCAGCAAAACTATGCCTGAGTTCGATCTCCAGTACCAGAAAAATAAAATAAATAAATAAATGACAGTGGGCTCTTGATTTACAAACTCAATTCATTTGTGAAGTCCTGTTGCAACTCAACTTGGTCAGGCTGCTACACAGCCTGGAAAGTCTCTCTGCTGTATCCAGTGGCCTTGGAGAGACACTGGGCCAGGATTTCTCAATTAACCCCACACAGGAAAATATGCTGTCATGTTCCTGCCAGAACTCTTTAAGGGTTAAATCTGTATCTGAGACCATCTGGAAGCACAACCAGCTGGCATTCAGGTTATAACTCAAGATTTTGGTTGTAGGTTAAAACTAAAATTCCAATCATAAAGCAAGTTGTTCATATGTCAGACTGATTGTAACTCAAAGTCCACTGTAAAATAAAATAATTCTGCTGTTTGAAAGACTTTGAGTGAAAAAAACCAATGCACAGACCAAGAGACAAAGCAGCCATAGCTTGGTGTTCAACTGTCAAATTAAGTTCTCATTTTGACATAAAAATTGTGTCCTGGGCCGGAGGGTTAGCTCAGTGGTTCCGGCGCCTGCCTCGCAAGTGTAAGTACCTGAGTTCGATCCCCGGTTACCACATATAATGCTGGGTGTGGTGGCTCATGCCTGTAATCCCAGCACTCGGGAGACAGAGACAGGAGGATTGCTGAGTTCGCGGTGGCTTGCCTGGGCACCATAGTGAGCTCAGGGCCAGCCTGAACTACAAAGCAAGACCCTGTGTCCAAAAAGCAAAAAAAAAAAAAAAAAAAATTGTGTCCTGGTTTTTGTGACTCGTCGTTTGGTACTGGACACACAAGCTGAAAAGTGGTGCTGCCTCCTGACTCGGAACACTTTCCAGCTAAAACAGTTTTTATTTTATCTTTTGTTTTTTTCTTTGGGATTGCATCAATTTGTTGCCCAGGCTAGCTTTAGACTTGTCATTCTCTCAAGCGCCCAATAGAATGTTAGGGTTGTTTTTTTTTTTTTTAAGACAGGGTCTTGCTTTGTAGTTCAGGCTGGCCCTGAACTCACTGTGTAGCCCAAATTAGCCTCCAACTCACAGCAATCCTCCTGCCTCTGCCTCCTGAGTGCTGGGATAACAGGCATGAGCCACCACACCTAACACTGTGATATGTGGTGTTGGGGATCAAACTCGGGACTTTGCATTTGGCCAGGGAACCACTGGGCTAAATCTCTGGCTCAGAATGTTGCTTTTTAGAGGGTCTACTGAAATTGTATGTCTGGTATTTACTTCAAGATAATCTCAAGGACAGTGTGAGGCAGGTGCAAGTGCAGACGAAACAAGTTTGACCGTGAGAACTTGTGCCATATGGAGAGGAGGGTCCCTTATTTTTGTATTTTTTTTCCACAATGAAAATGTTTCAAAGCTGTAAGTCAGAATTATCTGATTCTAATATAAAAATGCAATTAAATGCTGGATGAGGTGGTGAATGCTAATCATCCCAGCTGCTGCTCCAAAGGCTGAGGCAGGAGGGCTGGCAAGGTAGAGAACAGCCTGGGCAATTTTTTTTTTTTTAGACAGTGTCGCTATGCAGTTCAGCCTGGCCTTGGACTCACTATGTAGCCCAGGATGGCCTGGAACTCTCAAACTCTGATTCGCCTATCCCAGCACTGCCACCCCCAGCTCACCCTGGGGAATGTAGCAAGACCTTATCTCAAAGTAAAATAAAAAGGACTGAAGGTGTAATCTAATGGTAGCCCTTTCCTAGCATACTTGAGGTCCATGGTTCAATTCCCAGCACTGAAACAAGACAAACAATAAAAACCTCTGAATTAAAAAGATAGGAGCTGGGCTTGGTGGCTCATGCCTGTGACCCCAGTATTTGGGAGGCAGAGGCAGGAGGATTGCTGAGTTCAAGGCTTGCCTGGGCCACATAGTGAGCTCAGAGCCAGCCTGAACTACAAAGCGAGACCCTGTCTCAAAAAAAAAAAAAAAAAAGGAGGAAATGCCGTCCTGTAATCCCGTTGCTAGCTAATGTATGAGAGCCACAGGAATCGCTTCATTTCTACATTTTCTGTGTCTATATAGTTTAAAAATATTTTTATGGGGTCGGAGATTTAGCTCAGTGGTTCCGGCGCCTGCCTCGCAAGCGCAAGGTCCTGAATTCGATCCCCGGTAACCATATGCAATGCTGGGCGTGGTGACTCACACCCACCAACCATCAGCACCACATACCACAGTGCCGGGCGTGGTGGCTCATGCCTGTAATCCCAGCACTTGGGAGGCAGAGACAGGAGGATTGCTGAGTCCGAGGCTTGCCTGGGCTACATAGTGAGCTCAGGGCCAGCCTCAACTACAAAGTGAGACCCTGTCTCCAAAAAAAAAAAAAAATATATATATATATAATTATATATAAAATAAAAATAAAATTTATATATAAAAATTAAATATAAAATATAAAAATTACATTGCATATATATATATATATATATATATATATATATATATATATATATATATATAAACACATGAGTTTATAGATAACAAACTTTAGGGGTAAAATCTCCCTCTATATATTCTGATCATAAGACCCTATTTCTTTCCTCTGTCCTACAGGATTTTAGGTTTTCCGTCATCTTTTCCAAATTAGATTATCTAGATTCCGGGACTAGAAGGTTCTGAGGAAAGCAAGTCAAATCCAGCACGTCCTAACTTTCCACACCCTGCTGTGTGATTTCCGAGCCTCACTGCTCTAAACCTTGTAGGATGCCACCTTCCGGCTTTGCGACCCACCTGCTTCCGAAGCGACAGGAGCGCGCGCGCGCACGCACACAGACGCGATCGCACAAAGGGACTACATCTTCCAGGAGGTATTGCGACTTGTGGGCGTGGTTAGAAGCGGAAGACTACATTACCCAGGACCCCTCTAGGAAGCCACTATACCCCAATGTACAGCATTGGTTCAGTGTCTGTGGGGGTCTGCGCGGTGATTGGTCTAAAGGTTCGTCAGTTATTTATAAGCAGTAGAATTTTTGTCGTTAGACTGTGTGAAGAGGGGGAGGAGTAGAATTTAGGGATCCCGGAGCGCTCTTGGAGTCGGTGAGTGACCTCTACTTACACTTTTCCTCGCAGTCTTCTCGGGGATCTACACCCTCTCTCCCAGGGGCAGACTGCGGGGAACGCACACTGGCAGGGACTCACACGGGGTTGGATCTTTTATGTCTTGTTGCTCTCAGATCTGAGAAGCACCTAAAGGAACCTTTGAGTCAAAACTGCGCTCACGAACCTGGGCACCTTCACACGCGTGTGTACCCCGCACCGGCATGCTTTCAGAAAGGGGAGAAACACACCCAAGGGCACACTGCACACTCGCGCATCCCCATGGGCCCCACCGCTGAGCACGTGGGCACTCGGGCACTCGTCGCGGGGGCACCTGTGGCCCCGACCCTGGGGTCACCGGCAGAGAAGAGGCGAGGAACGATGCTTACAACTGATGCATGTGAAAGGGAACAGAAGGTGAAGGCAGGGACCAGATGGAGGCAAACCCTCAGGTGCACCCCGCCCACCCGCAGGTCTCTGAGAGCTGTCATGCAGGTCGTCAGATTTGAGTTTTATTTTAACTGTTAAATGATTGGTACAAGATGCTTTAGAACAGGCAGAAAGAGTGTTGTGTGCTTATAGAGATAGTTACATAGGTATACATAGTGAGATACATATACATAATCTGTAATCGATAAACGTGTATATAAATAATTCATAGGTTTTTTTTTTTTCTGGAAAAAGCTTTTCCATGTGTCTGTGACTTGTACAGTACTCATCACATATTTTATCTTGCATAATCCACTTAGCGATCTGGCAACGCAGGGAAGTCACCATTCATTCCTACTTTTCAGAAGAGAAAACCAGCAATTCTGGAAAGGGGAAAAACAGAAGAGAAAAGCAAGCCTATGTTAAGTAAACTTGCCCAAAGTGCATTCCAGAGGCAGAACTCGAATGCAACCTTCTGGATCAGAAGTCTGGGGTTGTCACGTTATGGAGAACTGCTTATTTATAGAAATTCCGCACAACCCAGCCTCCCCACCACCCTTCACCTCCTATGGGAATTGTGCGGTTACAGGCTGGCCTTCCACATGGAAGAGCCTGGTATGTTCCACACTCCTACTGAAACAGTAAGGACACCTGCCTCTTGGGCTTGCTCCTTCTTCCCTTCCAGACTTCAGGAAACTGACAAGGCATAGAGTGGGAACTGAAAGAAGTTTTGCCTTTGTCTGCCCTGCTGTAGTTAGACTCCTTTAAGGGTACCTGAATCATGGAACAGGAGAGTAGAGGTTGTCATTGTATAGGCACTAAGTTAATCCTAAAGTCCCTTTTAAAGTCCATTTTAAAATTCATTTTATATTTTGCCAGGCATAATAGCCTGTCTTTATAATAAAATAAAACCAAGCTGGGTATGTAGCTGAGTGGAAAAGCTCCACATTCAATCTCCAGTACTACAATAAATTTTTTTTTTTTTTGAGACAGGATCTCACTTTGTAGTTCAGGCTGGCTCTGATCTCACTATGTAGTCCAGGCAAGCCTTGAACTCAGCAGTCCGCCTGTCTCTGCCACCACGCCTGGCACTGTGGTATGTGGTTTTGATTGCTGGTGGTCGTGAGTCTCCACACCCAGCATTGTATGTGGTTACCGGGGATTGAACTCAGGACCTTGCGCTTGCGAGGCAGGTGCTGGAACCACTGAGCTAACCCTCTGGCCCTGCAATAAATTTTTTTAAAAATCAGCTTTGTATTTAGTTTTAGCCCTCCCATACACCTCCATACCAGAGACTGAACCGACTGCTTTTGCACTGAGCTACATGTTTTATTTTGTTGAGACAGGTCTGGTTGTGTAGTTCAGGCTGCTCTTGAACTCAGCCCAGGCTGCCCTCAAACTCACAGTGATCCTCCTGTCTCAGCTCCTAGAGTACTGGAATTACAGGTATTTGCTACCATACCTTGCCTAGTTTTATTTTTTTTATGTAACAAGTTAAAATAATATAGAATTACTTGTTTCCCACAATGAATATAATCATTACATATTGCAAAATGTTTCAGTAATTTTTTTTTTTTTTTTGCAGTACTGGAGTTCGAACTTGGAACCTTGTGCTTGCAAAGCAGGTGCAATGCTACTAAGCTGCATCCCCTTGCCTCCAGCAAAAAAAAAATTTTTTTTGAGACAGGGTCTCACTTTGTAGTTCAGGCTGGCCCTGAGCTCACTATGTAGCCCAGGCAAGCCTCGAACTCTGCAATCCTCCTGCCTCTGCCTCTCGAGTGCTGGGATTCCAGGTGTGAGCCATCACGCTCAACACAAAAATTTTTTAAATAAAATATAGAGATACAGGAATATTTACACCCAGAAGAAAGGCCATATGAGGACACAGAAAGCACCAAAAGAAAAAGGAGAAGGAGACATTGCCAGCCAAGGAGACTGGCCTGTGAAAAAACCAAACCTATTGGTACCTTAATGTTGGACTTCTATTCTCCAGAAAGAGGGAAAAATTAAATTCTGTTTTGAAAGGATCTATCCTTTGATTTTTTTTTTTTGTGGTACCAGGGATCAAACTCAGGCCCTTGTGTGTCCAAGGTTGGCTCAGTACCACGTGAGCTAAATCCCCAGCCCTCCTCTGATATTTTGATAAGGCAGTCGTTATTATTTTTAATTTTTTTTCTCAGAACTGCCTTGCCAGGCAGGCAGCAGCACCACTGAGCTACATTCCTAGCCCTTTTTTGTTTTTTTACAAATGATTTCTTACTATATAGCTGAGAATATGCAATGATCCTACAGCCTGGGCTTCTTGAGTGCTGGGAATACAGGTGTTCACCACTATGTCTGGCTGTTTTTGTTATCAAATCAAATTAAGGGGAGTTTGTTTTCAATAGTTTTCCCATTGTAAGTACATAGGTCTGTAAATTTTATCAAACACACCCACAAGTTGGGTGTGGTGAGGCACATTTGTAATCTCAGCATTTGGGAGGCTGAGGCAGGAGGATTGCGGTGAGCTAGAGGCCAGTCTGGACTACATAGCAAGACCCTAGCTCTAAATAAATAAATAAAAAGTACATGAAACCAAACTATTTATTTAACCTGAAGTTTCCCTTTTGCCTATAGTCAGCCTTCTTCCAAAAGCAGATCCCAGGCAACCATTAATCTGCTTTCTATCACTAGAGATTGTTTTCATTTGTTCTAAAATTTCATATAAATGAGGCAATATGATATTCTCCTTTTGTGTCTGGTTGCTCTTACTCAGCATACAGTTGTATGTTCCCCTGTGTTTCTTATCATATCATTTTTTTCTTCTCTCTGTATGTCTGGTCACATTCAGTGATTGAAGCACATTGTGTCATCTCCAGTTTTAGACCTCCAGGAGTGAAAGGCTGTGAGTGCTCATTACTTGCTTTTATTATTGTTGTTGTTGTTGTATGTTTGGTTTTGTTTCTTAAGACAGGGTCTCACTTTGTAGGTCATACTGGCCCTGAACTCACTATATAGCCCAGGCAAGTCTCAAATTCACAGCAATCCTCTTGCCTTGGCCTTCTGAGTGCTGGGATTACAGGCATGAGCCACCATGCCCAGCACTGTTGTATGTGGTTACTGGGGATCGAACTTGGGACCTTGAGCTTGTAAGGCAGGCGCTGGAACCACTGAGCTAATTCCCTGGCCTTTATTACTTGTTTTTGTATGGTTATATGTTTCCCTTCCCTTGGGTAATGTGTAGGAGTTGAAGCAAGCACTGGAACCACTGAGCTAAATCCCCAGCTGAATTTCTGGGTGTTATGAGACATCTATGTTCAGGTTTTTTTTTTCCTTCCTGGTCTTGAGGATTGAACTCAGGACCTTGCACTTGCCAGGCAGGCGTGGCACCACTGAGCTACACCCCCAACCCCCTGTTTAGTTTTTAAATTCTATACTGTTGTCCACAGTGGTTATACTATTTTAGATTTTCTTTTCTTTTTCTTTTTATAATTGGCACATTTTAGATACATATAATGATAACATTCATCATGGGAATTTATACCTGTTGAAATCAGTGGGAAGATTCCTCAACACTGTGGACTGGGTCTTTAAATTTGAGGGGGTCTGATTTTTGGAGTCCTTTTCATATTCTAGATATTAGTCCCCATATATTCTGGTTTCTCTTCAGATCGTATAAACCTTTTACTAGATATTATTTGTCTGAGGAACAGATAACAAAAAGTTTTTCCCACTCTGTGTGTTGTCTTTTCACTCTATTGGTTTATTTTGCCATGAAAAGGGTTTTTTTTTTTTCCAAAAAGAAAACTTAATTTATGAATTAATCAAATAATAAGGTAACAGCATTTTGTAAATGAGTTGCAGTGACTTTACTGTCTCTTTTTGGTTGCTTGGTTATCTGGAAGAGACTTTCTGTTTTTGTTTCATTCTGGTGCTGTGTATTGAACCTAGTACCTTATGCATGGTAAACACATGTTCCAATACTTTATACACTTCTCCACACAGGGTTGATATTAATTTTCTTGATGATAAAGAGCTAATCTTCTGTAAATGTATTTATTATCTTAAAATTTTGGGCCGGAGATTTAGCTCAGTGGTTCTGGCACCTGCCTTGCAAGTGCAACATTTTGAGTTCGATCCCGGTAACCACATACAATGCTGGGCATGGTGACTCTCGCCCACCAGCAATCAATACCACATACTACAGTGCTGGGGTCATGCTTGTAATCCCAGCACTCGGGAGGCAGAGACAGGAGGATTGCTGAGTTCGAGGCTTGCCTTGGCTACATAGTGAGCTCAGGGCCAGCCTGAACTATAAAGCGACACCCTGTCTCAAAAAAAAAAAAAAAAAAGTTTGTCTTTGCCATACCAAATCATCCTTCTTTTTCTAATGCTTGTAGAAGTGAGTATACAGAGTTCACAGGATATTCTTCAAATGTTCCTTTAAGCCAATTCTTCAAGATACTTGTAACTTTTTTTCTTGGGGGGGTACGAGGGATCAAACTCAAACCCTGTGCTTTCAAGATAGGCATGGTACTGCTTCAGCTAAATCCCTGAGATTTTTTCTTTTCTTTTTTTTGTGAGACAGGGTCTCGCTTTGTGGTTCAGGCTGACCCTGAACTCACTGTGTAGCCCAGGCAAGTCTGGAACTCACAGCAATCCTCCTGTCTCTGCCTCCTGAATGCTGGGGATTACAGGCCCCCTGGGCTTTTTAAACCTCTTTGTATCTCCACAGCTGCTTCACAGTAAATACTCTCACTTGACTTGAATCGGATTTCCAGTGTCCTCAGGTACAGCTCTTTACCTCTGTGCTCTCCATTGCAACTTAAGGAATATATGTTTTTGGCATTGTAACTCATGTATTGCATCTTGATATAATTCAAAATTTCAAAACCCCAAAGTTATCTGGTTCCTTCCTGGAGCGTTTCTCTTGTACATTTCCTGCAAGAGTCTTTCATATGAATTTCTTTTGAGTGAAGAACTGCTGCTGCATTTATGCCTCCACAGAGAAGCACACCAGTGGAAAGCAGTGAACTGGAATGGCTGGTGAATTATTCAGGTTCATACGTTACCAAGGTGAGGGCCATCAGCTAGTATCCATCATGAAGAGGGGCCAGCTGAGCTTAGAGCTCAGTTGTGGGTCAGCTTCATCTAGTTTGCATTTTGTTCTGTCTAATGGCTCCCAGTGTCATACATAGTGAGGCTGCCAAGTTCAAGTCAGCAGAAGGCCAGGGATACAGGAGTTGAAGCTGGAAGGGAGCAAAATTCAGACTGGCAAGAGGCACACAGAATGTTGTGGGCTCAACAAATCTGGTTCCAGCCTCACAGCAAGAAACCAGCCTGAACATCAGTGGAATGTATAAAGGCTTTTAATAGATGAAATTCCCTCATATTATACATACTACATTGCATCTTGCTTTTTTACTTATAAAGATCTTTCTGGGCCAGGGATTTAACTCAGTGGTGCTGCCACCTGCCTTTCAAGCCCAAGGTTGTGAGTTTAATCACCAATACTGCAAAAAAAAAAAAAATCTTTCCATGTCACCAAATAGCTACCTCAGCTCATTCTTACTAATGGCTGAATAGCATTCTACTTGATGTAAGTACCCCAACTTATTACCCATGCTCTGGTGGCATTCAGTGGTTATTAGAAATAACCCCTTTTGATTTGTTTGATTTTAGTTTTCCTATTTTTTGCTTTTGGTTTTCTATTTCAA
>PVIC010032557.1:0-20583 GCA_004025085.1 Thryonomys swinderianus | reverse complement strand
TCACCACTACATTAATGAGCTTCTTTCTTCTCCATCAACTAAACCTTTTGGAAGGCCAAAATTAAGATATCTTTTTCTGTAACACAGTTAAAGAAAAATAGCATCACAGTCAGGGTCACTGAATCTAGAAGGAATTTGTCCACTGAGTGCCCATCTGGCCATGACTGAAAGTCTTTGTGTTTGTAGATTACATAATAATTAGGGATGGAGAATAGCTGTGTTGGTGACTAAAGTCATTGCTTTCTATATAATGAGCATCTATGTTGAATTTCTTTTATAAAGTACACTATATGTTTAGAACAGTGCTTGCATATGTGTGTGCATACGTGTGTATACCTCATTGTACAGCTTAATCCTGGTATAACTGGGTTTTTAATCACAGATTTGAAGTGCAGCTACCACATCCAAGTCCTCCAATCTCCATTAGGGTGTCATGAATGACAAGTTTAAGTTTGTTTTGCTGAATACTTTGAAGACTGATTGCTCTTGCTATTCTTGGTTACATTGTATATCACACTGACACCTGCAAAACAGTGCTTGTTAAAATATAATTAATTTATATACCACAGAACAGTTTTATCCCTCCACTTAATATTTTGGTTTATTAGATCTTAGTGTTCCAGCAGCCTAAGCTTTCAAGGCTTATTTCAGTGGTGGACCAGTGGTGAATGATAGGGCCTGCTGCCAGGTGTACAGTAGTTGGTAAGTTGTGTGTTGTCATTATAATTATCTACCTCACTCTTTTTTTAAAATTGAATTCTATATTGGTACTTTTTTTGCTTTTTGGAGACAGCATCTTGCTTTGTAGTTCAGGCTGGCCCTGAGCTCACTATGGTGCCCAGGCAAGCCGCCGCGAACTCAGCAATCCTCCCGTCTCTGCCTCCCAAGTGCTGGGATTACAGGCGTGAGCCACCACGCCCAGCATTATATGTGGTAACCAGGGATCGAACTCAGGTCCTTATGCTTGCGAGGCAGGTGCCAGAACCACTGAGCTAACCCTCCGGCCCTATATTGGTACATTTTATATATGGCTCACAATCATACTCAACCTTGGGGAACTTGTACCAGTATATGACAGAAGTTAATTCTCATTTTTACCCATATCCCTACCCACCCACAACCTCTCACCCCTTATATATACATGCTATTACTTTTTTTCCAAGTCATATTTATTATTTCCCCTCATTGCATTCCCCCACTACATTCCCTTTGAATATTTTCCATTTTACAAAATCTGTCATACATTGTAAAACTCATTTACATCTACAGGTTCTCATACCAAAGAAAAGATATGGTATTTACATATGTGTGATCTATTTTTTCACATATTAGTGTGCCCTCAAGGTGTATCCATTTGCACATAAATGAATGAAACTTGTCATTCTTTATGGCAGAGTAATACTCCATTGTATTTTTTAAAAAAACCCACATATTCTTTATCCAGTCTCCAGTTGATGGGCATCTGGGTTGTTTCCAAGACTGGGCTTTCACAACTTGAGCTGCTGTGAACATGGGTGTGCATATGCTTTTACAATATGAATCTCTTAATTGCTTTGGGTATATTCCTAGCAGGGGAATGGCAGAGTCAAATGGGACATCTAATCCTAGTTTTCTGATGAATCTCCACCACTGATCTCCACAATGGTTGTACAATTCTACAATCCTATCTGCAGTGGAGAGGGTTCCTTTGTCCCCACAGCCTCGTCAGCGTTTATTGCTGGTTGATTTTGCAATAGCAGCGATTCTTTGTGGGGTGAGATGAAATCTCAGTGCTGCTTTCATCTGCATCTCTCGAATGACCAGTGAGGTTGAACATTTCTTCATATGCTTCTTAGCTGCTCTCACTTCTGCCTCTGAGAAGTATCTATTCATTTCAGATGCCCATTTATGAACTGGGTCTTTGAACTTGGGGGGACTGATTTGTTTAAGTTCTTTATATATATATTGTAGATAGTAGCCCTTTGTCTGACAAACAGCTAGTAAAGATTTTTTCCCGTGTTGTTGATTGTCTTTTAATGGTGCCAGTGGTTTCTTTTGCCGTGCAGAAGCTTTTTAGTAGGATGAGATCCCATTTGTTGATTCTTTCTGCTAGTTCTTGTGCTATAGAGGTTTTGTTCATAAAGTCTCTGCCTAAGCCAATGTTTCCAAGAGTTTTACCTAACCTGTTTGGCAGCAGATTTATTGTTTCTGTTGTAATGTTCAAGTCTGGAATCCATTGTGATTTTAGTTTAGTACACAGTGAAAGGAATAGGTCTAGCTTTGTTTTTGGCAGGATAAAGCTCAGTTTTCCCAGCACCATTTGTTAAAGAGGCTGTCTTCCCTTCACTGAGGATGTTTTGCTGTTTTGTCAAAGACGAGGTGACTTAATGTATCTGGAGTTATTTCTGGATCTTCTGATCTATTCCACTGGTCTTTGGGTTGGTTACTTTGCCAGTACCATGCAGTTTTTATCACAGTGGCTTTATAGTACAGTTTTAAGTTGGGGAATGTAATACCCCCTGCCATGGCCTGGTTGCTTAGAATTGCTTTTGCTATTCGAGGTCTCTTGTGGTTCCAGATGAACTTTTGGATTATTTTCTCTAGTTCTGTGAAATATGGTAATGGAGTTTCGATTGGAATTGCCCTGAATCTGTCTAGTAGTTGTGGGCGTATACCCACTTTGACGATGTTGGTTCTCCCTACCCAGGAACAAGGGATGTCTTTCCATTTTCTGATATCCTCTTCTATCTCCTTTCTCAGAGTCTTGTAGCTTTCAGAATAGAGGTCTTTCACCTCCTTTGTTAGATTGATTCCTAGATATTTCATTTTTCTGGGTGCTATTGTGAAAGGGATTGACTCCCCAATTTCTCTTTTCATGGGTGTATTGTTTGTATACATGAAGGCTCTTGATTTCTGAGCATTGACCTTGTATCCAGCTACACTACTAAATTTGGCAATTAAGTTTAGCAGTCTTTTGGTTGAGTTTTTAGGATCCTCTATATAGAGAATCATATCATCAGCAAATAATGACAGTTTAACTTCTTCCTTACCTATCTTTATGCTTTTTATTTCTTTGTCTTGCTTAATTGCTGTGGCTAATGTCTCCAGCACCATATTGAACAAGAGTGGTGACAGCGGGCACCCTTGCCTCATTCCTGATCTTAGTGTAAAGCGTTTCAGGTTTTGCCCATTAAGTGTGATGCTGGCTGTTGGTTTCTTGTAAATAGCTTGTATTAGATTGAGGTAAAGTTCTATTGATTCTGATTCTCTGTAGGGTTTCGGTCATGAAGTGGTGTTGGGTTTTGTCAAATGCTTTTCTGCATCTATTGAGATGACTATATGGTTTTTGTCCTCGAGTCTGTTAATATAGTATATTATATTTATCAATTTACATATGTTAAGCCAGCCTTGCATCCCTGGGATAAATCCAACTTGTTGAGGGTGTATGATTTTCTTGATAACTTTCTGTAGTCTCTTTGCCAATAGTTTATTGAGGATTTTTGCATCAATGTTCATTAGAGAGATTGGCCTGTAGCTTTCTTTTTTGGTTGAGTCTTTCTCTGCCTTTGGAATCAAGGTAATGGTTGCTTCAAGGAATGATTCTGGGAGTTCTGCTTGTCTTTCAATTTCATTAAAGAGTTTGAGAAGTACTGGTATTAACTCTTCTTTAACAGTTTTGTAGAATTCTGCAGTGAAGCCATCACGACAAGGGCTTTTCTTTGTTGGTAGGTTTTTAAAACATTTTCAATTTCACAGATCGATATTGGGTTGCTTAGCATTTTTATATCCTCTTCATTCAGCTTTGGAAATGGCACCTTCCTGGGTTGTCCTCCTTGAATCTGTAATGATCCTTGAGAGTTCTTAGTTCTGGCACATCATGGGAGGCATCTGAACAGAATAATCACATTATCTTTGTTACCATAATAAAATCAGTACCAACAACAGTGTTAAACACAGTAAATGAAATGAAAAACTTTGATAGTTTCTATTCTGAAGAGTTTGAACTCATGAGTTACCTGTATGTCCATATGCCAAAATTTAGAATTAATCAGCAATGCATATACAACATGCAGGTCTTAAATGTACCTGCAGTACCCTTTGGAAAAAAAGGTCTTCTGGGGAGTCAGGGAGGTAGGAAGACAGAAGGAGAATGAAACCTTAGAAATAGGGTTAGCAGATTTATAAAGATCACATAGATCTCGAGAACCTCATATATACAAAGGGGAAACAGAGGCTGAGGGACATCTATAAGACAGTACCAACTGAGAGCTGCAGGACCACTGGAGACTCCGCACTCCTTCTTACAATAATACAGAAGAAGAATTAGCGCAGACTGAGAGCCTTTACTTCTGGGTATAGCTTCCGGCTGCAAGACAGGAGAGGGTGTGGGAACAAGAGGAGAGCAGGGGGACCCAGCAGTAGAAAGCAAAGCAGAAACTAGTTTCCCTCTTCTATAAAGATGTAAGCAATTAAGAGGACAGATACCCAGCAAGCTGGACAATTCAGTACCAGCAAAGTAGGAAAAACAAAACAAAACAAAAGTTATGTCAGAGTGAAGAAATGAAAAGGGTACCAACAGCATTAAAATGAACAAAAATATTCCAAGCTCAACACGTAGTCTCAAGGAGCTGTCCCTCAGCCCTTATCTTGCCTGGGTTGTCTCAGCACAGCTGTGGCATGGGACGGGGGCTGGCTGGCAGGCTGCTGCTCTGGGCACAGGTGTTGGCAAGGGCCTCCTTGTGGTCGTGGTTCCTGGCGAGCAAACTCCACTGTGGTCTGTCTCAGTGCAGCTGTGGGGTGGAGTGAGGGCGGCTGGGAGGCCAGGCCCTGGGTGCAGGTCATGGCGAGCTTCTTTGTTGTCCAGGTTCCCCACCAACGACCCCCCCTGCACACGTATTTACCTCACTCTTTAACGATCAAGTTTGTAAACTACAGTACCATTAGAATAAGATTTTGTTGTTTAAACAAACAGTGCTAAGTTGTAGTTTGTGAACAATATGATATCGGTACTGAAGCGACAAGGTGTTAAGAGCAGAGATTGTCTGTTTTGCTTTTAGACGGAATATCACAGTCACTGTCTTTGCACTTCTGTGAACATCGTCATACATGACTCTTGTGAATACTTGCCAGGAGAATGGCGAGCCTCAGCTCAGTGTCCCCCCCCAGGAATCTTGCCTTGACAGCATCGGGTATAATCGCCGTTGTTATTTGCATTTTCCTTATTAGTACAAAATTTGCAGTATAGTTTTACTACTGTAACTTCGGAGCAGGGTTCTTCAGTGAAGCCCTTGTGGTGTCTCGGCAGTGTAGTATGGATGCGAGCCGCTAGTGTGCAGCTCTTCGGTAGATGTCGATGTTGTTCCTCAGCCACACGTGTGTTCACAAGTTGGTGGTTGGGTTGACTGGAAGTCTGTAATGGTATTCAGAAATAGTCATCACTTGACTTACGAAGCTGGGTAGCCGCAAAAACAGAAAATGATGACACCAGGATGAAAATGTTGGGGTCATCTCCAAGCCCAGAAAAGAACATCTGTCCTGATGTTTTAGTAGCAACAGGACATCTTAAATGACTCCTAGACACACCAGTGTTTCTTGTCTTTTTTAAGTGATGCATCTTTCTCTTCACCTTTCACACATTTTTCATTATATCACATGGTTACTTTCTGTACGTTAAGCAGTGGTAGCAAACCTACAGCACATGAGCCACCACTTGTTTGTTATTATTGAAAAAGCTCTAAAAGGTTCATCATCAGTGACGTAGACTTAGGTCTGACTTAATTATTGTGGTCAAGTGTGGAGGTCAACTGAAAGATCTTCTTGAAATTAAGGTGGTAGTTCCCAGTCTTAGAGTTTATATGTCAGAAAGTTTTGCAGTCACTTAATGTTAGTGATGATTTTAGTATCTCTAGTTAATGAATAATTCTGAATCTGATAATGAAATAATAGCTTATCTAAGCTGTATTATATTAATCTAGTATTATATATGTTAATATATCTATACACCTACATAGTATATACACATGAAATCTATATATTGGAGAAAATACAACATGTTGTTTAATATGTACATAATTCCTGATGTAAATATAGAATCCTACAACTTTTGGAATAACTTTTCTGTAAGCCAGGTTTTGTGAGTTGCAGTTTGTGGGAACATTGTATTGGAATGTCTTGAGCATCTTGAACAATATCCTTGCTTTCTTACTCCTTTTCAAAAGGACAAATGAAGAGTTTTAGTTCAATTTATTGTGCATAGGTAGAAAATGCAGATAAACAAGACTAAACTACTCCAAGACCACCATCATTTACTATTTAACTCTAATAGCATAAGCATACGTGTGTATATGCAGATACACGCATGAACCCCTGTACGAGTGACAAGTGAGTGCACCTCCTTATTGCAGATTTTCTTTCTTCCAGAGCTTTAGTTTTTGGAGTCATATTACATGTACTGAATGAGTAGTGATTATCACACAACATGTAAAGAACTTTTTTCCAGCCAGGTTTAGAGGCTTGTATCTATAGGTCCATTTCTCTGGGTGGCTGAGGCAAGAAAATTGCAAATTTGAGTCCAGCTTTGGCAACTTGGACAGACCCTCTCTTTTAAAAAAAAAAAGTTTGAGCCTGTAGCTCAGTGCAAAAGCTGTGTTTAATACCCTCTACCAAGATTTAAATTAAAATTAATTTTTCATCACTGTTCAGACATCCATTTTATGCATATTTAGGTTAAATATTTAGATTGCTCTGTGTTTGTACTTTCATGAAGAATGACATGCTACAGAATTTGCTTCATTATTTCCTGGAGACAAATATACATGTAGTATTATTTGGCAAGGACTTCGATGTATCCTGTGCAGTACAGATCTCCAGATAAATCTCCATCTGCACTGGAGTTATGCCTTTCACTTAAGTCTTTGTTCATATGATAGCAAAGTCAGCAGGTGGATGGCTGTGTATTTTAAGTCAGGAAATTGATTCAAGTTATCTTAGATTTTCTCTTCCTTAGTTTTATGGAGAATTTCAAAACTGTCCTTTAGTATGAGAAAAAAATGCATTTTGCCTGTTGTTCACCCATTTTGTGTGTTTCTAGATGGCAGCTTAGTTTTGTTTTCCCTTTGTGTACTCCTCTGTACAGTTTATCCTTGATTATTTGGATACTTCGGATTGTGGCTGGTTACCTGTGTTTCGTTTTATGTAAAAGTATAGCAAGCGACAAATATTGAGGGAGGAGCTGATAGACTTTATTCACACAGGTCTTCTTTTATTTTTATTTTTTAAAGACAAAGCTTCACTGTGGAGTTCAGGCAGGCTTCACTCTGTACCCCAGGCTTGCCTCGAATTCAGTGATCCTCCTGCCTCAGCCTCCCAAGTGCTGGGATTAAAGGGTTGTGTAACCATACCTAGCTCACATAGGTATTTCTGATGTATGTTACATACAAGAAGTGAAGTTAATTTTTACCTTGAGATCCCTTTATGTAATCTTAGGTTGCTTTCTTCTATTCTATATTTACCTTCCTCTTTTACTTCTAGGTCTGGTACTTTCTATTTTGCTTTTCTGCTAGAATCTCATTTTTTTGCTTTTTCTCTTTTTATTTTTAAAATCTCTTTAGGAAATGAGTCTTCCTTGTTGGTAATGTAGGGAATCAAGGTTGAAAAGCTTATGTTTTTTCTTTAACAGAAAATATGCCAGCTCTTGTTTTGGGTATATGCGCATACTGCATTTTCCAAGTGTCTAGAGTGTTGTGCATGTATAAACTGAGAAGTATGGTTACTGCCCGTTCATCTGATGGGAAAGGAGGAGACAGACTGAGGAGACGTCTAGAGAAGGGAGACTGGCAGCTCGGGAATGTGTCGTTGATCTTACTGCTGAGGACAGCAGGGCGTGTTTTGGCTGTTGTTTGTTTGTTGCATTGCTGGGGATAGATCCTCGGGCCTCATGTACACCAGGCAGGCGCTCACTCATTGAGCTACACCCCTGACCTCCTGTTTAAAACAACACATTTAATTTCTTGTAAACAATATTTTTTGAGAACTAAGTTCAGTAATTGACACATTCCATTTAAACTGGGTGGTCTTGAACAGTTTATTTAGCAGATTGTGGAATTTAGTCTTTATTGTAATTATTGCAAAAAATTATTTGTCTAACATGTATTAAATTTTTCCTTGCTGTGATCCATTTTGCTTATAATAAAGATGCACTGGTTCATTCTCAAGGATCATATTTCATCATCATTTAATTTTATTTTTATTAGACTAGAAGTTGCTAGTGTAACTTCTTTGTGTGTAGGTTTTTCAATCATTGTTTCCAAATTATTTCAGTAACAGGAAATCTGACTATATAATAAGATGCCTGAATACTTCTTGAGACATTAACTAACTTTTTGGCTTCTTTTTAATGTGTGTTTTTAAACTGTGTTTTCTTTTCTCATGAGAAAAGAACTCCGGATCTGTGGCTTCAGCTCCTTTATGTAACTTAGCTACTAACTGTCATGTTAGTGAATTTGCGAAGCCACAGAATCATGACATCTCGGATGTGAACTACTAGCAAGTATCTGACTGCTTGGGAAGTGTGTTTTGTGCACTTTCTGCATGTACATTTTCTTTTATGATTTCTTTTCTCTGTCCCTCCCTTCCCTTCATTTCTTACCCGCTTTGGACCTCCCACTTCCACCTGTGTACCATGACATATGTCTCCTTCCATATGAATGAAATGATTAACCAGTGTTCCTTGCCCTCTTTTGGATGAAGGAACATGTGACTTAAGCTAAATCAATCAGACATACTCTTCTGAAATTTGAATGTGGAACTGAGCAATATAAAACTTATTTTCTTAAAGGTGAGCAAAAGAGACTGCTAACTCCTGCTGCCTAAATCCTTACCACTTTGCACTTCTTTAAAGATCTTTCCTTAAATTTTTCTTTTACTGTGTGTCCATAGAAGAAACTTCTTTTTCCTCTTTAAGACCCACGTGGGTCTTATGATTGCACACCTATGACTATAGCACTTGAGAAGCTAAAGCACTGGTTAATCATTTCATTCATATGGAAGGAAACATATGTCATGGTACACAGGTGGAAGTGGGAGGTCCAAAGCGGGTAAGAAATGAAGGGAAGGGAGGGACAGAGACAAGAAGAAATCATAAAAGAAAATGTACTTGCAGAAAGTGCACAAAACACACTTACCCATGAATGTAGCACTTGAGAAGCTAGACCACGGCGGTGGGTCTTATGATTGCACACCTGTGATTGTAGCACTTGAGAAGCTAAAGCAGAGTGATCTGCATGACTTCCAGCCAACCTGTGCTACATAGGTGAGTACAAAGCCAGCCTGACCCTGCCTGAAAAAGAAGCAAGCAAACAAAACACAAGATCAACAGTTGGTTTCTTTTGGTAATTAAACAAACCTATCTGCAGTGTGCATTTTAAGATGATCCTAAGGGGTATCTGCTATGTCAAGTTCACATTAACTCACCTAACAAGGAACACTGGACAGATTGGAATGATCATCTATGAGCCTGTAAAATAAAAATCACCTGTCAAGATTGGAACTGTACTGTTTGCTCCTGTTGACAGGCTGCATGGGAAGTCAGGAAGTCCTACAAGCTGCTTCATGACTAAGAACTTAATTGCATGATCCCTGATAGAAACATAATCTCCTTGAATGAACTTAGAAAAGTACTAGGAGCTGAGTTCCTGCCCATAAACTTATGGACACTCTTGTGCATACAAAGACGTCCTTCTGACTCAGTATAAATCTGGTGAACTTATTCTGGAGGTGTGGTGGCTTCCTATACCTGTGCCTTTCCACTTATCCTAGGGCCCCATTGTGGGTGACCTGAATTTGGCTTTCAGAGCTGCTGAATTCTTTAATACAGTCTTAGAAACAGTCTTAGACCCACACCAATAAACAGCTACGTACCACCATTAGGTAAAAGAAACAATCTTATTCCCTGTTTTAGTTACATTATACTGGCTGGAACACCCACAGCTTAAAGGAGAAAGGGTTTATTTTGGTTTCCAGATTGTAGAGGTTTTTAGTTTACAGTTGGCTGGCTCCGAGGCAGAGTGACGTTGCAGAGGAGAATTGTTTATAGCATGGCAGCAGGAGGAAGAGTGAGGAATGAAGGAGCCTGCCAGGTCATGCCCCTGGGTCCCACCCTCCACCCAGGCTCCACCTCCCAATATCACATCTGGCTGTAAACTCACCAGTGAACTAATCCACTCGTAAGTGTCTTCCCCTCACGTGGTCACCTCCCGAAAGCCCCGTGTATGATCGCAGGAGGCTTGGGGGTCCTCTAGACAAAAACTAATACCTCCTGTTCTTTTCACCATTTAGTTTCTCCTCCCTAGATCCAGGAAAAGGCTGATGATAGAGCTCTGTTGATTAGAGGCTGCTGTCGGGACCAGCTTTCCTAGAAGACGGTCGGACTTAATTCCTCAGGAGGTTTCTACCAGGAGCCTAAGCCAGCTGAGTCAGAAGAGTGACCGCCACTGATGTTTATTTTCCGTATTTCCTTGTCTTTGTGCTGTGTTGTTTAATGGGCTTACCTGATCTCTCTGATTTTTAGTGTCCTCCTTTCAGTCAGTCTACTAACATGGTTTGTGAAAGAGGTCAGCTTAGTTGTAGCACCCCGCTGCTCCAGAGCACATGGCGCTCCCGTTTCTGTGGAGAGGCCTGCAGGGTACTGGATAGGAGGACTGGCTAGTGTCTTAACTGTGTGCTCTCTTGGGTGCATTACTGTTCTACTGCCAAGATTTTATCCTTACAAATGGGAGCTCATGATGATCATGCTCACATGCTTACTGGAAGATGACCTATTTTAATGTGTGTCACAACTTTGCACTGACAGGTGGACATGGCGCAGGGAGAGCTATAATGTGTTGGTATTTGGTCAGCAGTCATAGATTGGTCAGAATGGCTTTCCTTCCTCTCACTTCAAAGGCTAAGTGTAACGCGTCTTGCTGCACATCTTGATGTGCCAGATGCCGCACTGAGCTGTTAGTGCTGTGTAGAACGGCTCACTGCAGCAGCCTGTCCTCCTGGACAGTCTTGAGCTTCATTTTTCATACGAGGAAAATGTGTCTTGAAGAGAAAGTCACGCTCTCCTGGGGAGGCAGTTGAAGAAAGTTTCCAACTGAGGACGCCAGGGTAAAGCTCTCTGCTCCTCTTACTGTGTTAACATGTCTCACTTGGTATTCCCAGTGTTATAGCCTGGGAATTGGGCCATGGGTTATTTTTCTAATAATTTAAATGTTCTCCCAGGGATTTAGAAATTAAAGTCTTAAAGAAAACTTCAACTGAAAAGACAATAAAATTTACTTGTGTCAAAAGAGCGAACAACTTTTAAAACTTTAAAAAAATTGACAATAGCCAGGCATGGTGGCTCATGCCTGTCATCCTAGCACTCGGGAGGCAGAGACAGGAGGAATGCTGAGTTCAAAGCTTGCCTAGGCTACATAGTGAGCTCAGGGCAAGCCTGAACTACAAAGTGAGACCCTGTCTCAAGAAAAAAAAAATTGACTATAGTCAGTAACTGTGATATTAATGAACCATTTTTAGAACAGGTCCAGGGTAGTGCTCTTAATCAAATAGAATACTAATAGTTCTCATAAATAAAATGTGTTTTTAATATTAGTGTCATTCTGAATAATAATGTTATAGACAACAAGTTAAAGACAGAAAGTGGTTTGATGGCTTACCATAGCCACTTTGTAGGTTACCAACAAGCCTGACATTAAAACCCTAATTTTCCAACCCCAGTGAAGTTCTACCTCGAGAAGACATGTCCTTTAAGACAAGAGAGTGAGTTTGCATTTGTGTGTGAGGTTTCCAAGGAACTTAATTTGTTTGCAATGGTAGCTAGGAGCCGTTGGCACATCTGCCAGGAGGTATCATGCCCTGGATGTGGATTATAGGGGGGAAAAGAGGAAGAAGACAACAAAGGAACTGGAGTTTGAGATTTTTTTTTCTCACTATTAGATACCTACATATGCTGGTTACTCATGAGGTTAATATAAACCTGCTACTTCTTACCGGAAGTACTGCACCTTTCCCAGCTTTTATCTTCATGCCATCTATCTTATTTTTCAAGTCTCAGTTTAAAACTTTTCTTGAGGGAAGTCTTCCCCTGTCCAGAACTGATTTTCTGGTCATTTGACTTTAGTCATGTCCCTTAAGGATGTGGTCACCAACATGTAAATCCTTGATCCTTAGTGATTCAATTGACTCTACTGTCCAAACTTATTTTCCTTCTGTCAGACTCACGGGCACAATACGTTCTGACTGAACACATGTATATGCTCGCTACAATGCTAACACTGTGTAGTATGATGCCACATATGCCTGCCTGCCTGGAGAACTTTCCCATGAGGGGCATTTCCAAATTTGATACACTCCCACAGATTTCTACCCATTTAAATATGTACATTGTTTTCCTGACTGGTCGGCACCACCTATCAATATTATACACATGGTCAGTTCTGTACTGTTGTGCTGCTTTTTTCGGGGTGAAGACTGAGGATCACTTTCTCTCAGTCGTTGTTATGTACCGAATCCGTGTATGCCATATTGTAGGAGCTCATTGTTGAAGGAATTAAAATGTTGATGAATACATACAAAGTACTGTGTTTGGCACTTGGGAAGCTGGTTGTGATTAAGACAGTAGAATGAACCCAAGGCAGAAATATGGAAAAAAGCCAAAAATATTCACAATATTCTCTGCTCTTTCCACATTGGTAAAAATAGAGTTTGGTCATTAGAAAACCTTTGCTATTTCTGTTAGTTTGAGAATGTTATGATTTTTAAAAGAAAGCCAGGAGTATAGATGGGTAGGCAGAAGAAGCATGCATTTTTTTAAAGTTAAAGCACTGTTACTCTTCCCTCACATGAAGTGTGTACTAAACGTAAAGATCCAAGTTCAATCCTTCAGATTGATCCCTTTCTCTGGCAAGTGGGGAAACAGTCTTGGATTTAATTCTTCTACTTTTGTCCTTAAGGAGTTTGAGTGGTGGCTAAAAGAAGAGATTTAGCAATGAAAAGTTTAGAGTTGAAAAAGAATGCAGTCTTCTGGTTAATCACTGTCGTTTCTGGGAAGGAGATATTCACCAATGCACGATAAAGTGCGGAGTGTTTTTAAGTCTGTGTGTTTAAATCTTTCTTAATGCATGATCATGGAGATCCTCCGTGAAACGGTTAGAAGTAAACATGTGGCTTATTCATCATTTTCCCTTGTCCGTTCATCAGAGACTTTGCTTTCAAGACTGGTTTGGCATTGTGAGGAACTACAAAACCCAGATTGTTTTCTAGCAAAGATTTTAAAAGGAATGAAAATCAGTTGATGTTCACATGCTTAGTATGTGGCCCTTAAGAGATTTAGATCATCCTGTGTGCATTCAACAAACACTATGTTTCCTGTTTTCCCAGGTCTTGTTTCAGATACTGTGTGCGTGGAAGTGAGCTGAGTGAGTGCCCGCCCTGTGTTACCCCAGGGTGTAGACAGGGAGCCCTGTCCTGAAGCCACAGACGTTTTGTGGCCCCCAAAGATGTTGGGGTGGTGTGAAAGGGATGAGACATTGCTGAGACGTGTGCCAGGACGGCAGTGCTGTCTTGATTTAATGTCGGAAGGGACAGCTGTTCTCTAAAATTGCATCATCAGTGCCATGAAAATAAGTGGTTCAACTGGAGAGCATTTCTTCCTTACCTTTGCTGCTGTGATGTCTGAGTGAGAGATTTCTCCCTGTGATCCGTAATCGTCAGCCGTTCATCACTTGTCAAACATAAGACAGGCACTTACTCTCGGGACATGGCTATTTGTTCCTTCTAGCCTGGCCATTATAAAGATTCCAGTCTTGGAATTCTTCACCAATACTTCTTGTTTGTAATTATCCTAACAAGAAATGGCTTACCTTCTGCATTATCACCTCCAAGTCCACAGTGGTTTAGCCAACTACTTGTGTGTGGGCCCAGTGTCTCCTCGTGGGTAGATGACATTTTGTGTTTAGATTCATCAGCACACTCATGCCATGAGCCACGAGTGAAACAAGAACCATCTTGTGCCACTACTGTTACCAATGTGCATGCACTGTGTGCTTTCACAGTGATTTTCTTCCAAGACGTTCACATAGACAGTCAATAGCTGATTCTGTGTGTCTGCTAGGAGTCGTAAGGACACAGCATAAGGGAAGAGAAGAGACTGTATCAAGTAATAAAAGTGTGAATTGTTGGAGTTTATACAACCCGATTTTGGCACTGACGGCTGCATGACTGTGCAGCCTGCACCCAAAGGTGTAGACCCGTTTGAAAGCTGATTTCCTCATCTGCAAAATGAAAATAATAACTACCATTGCATGATGATGTGACCATTTGCCTCTGTCCGGATGAGACACAAGCGGTCTGCCCAGGTTTGTTACCATGGTATGATACCAGTGTATGTCACGTTCGCTTGAGGTGTAATGTTACCATGAACGGTGTCTGTTATCTTTCAAGAAAGCGCTTCTTTCCTACTGGAGACGCATTTGACTTCTGTCTGCAGGGAAGCTTTCCTCCCATTTTCACATTCTACTTATTGCAGATGGTAGTGGACCTGGGAACCCACTGTCCTTCAGGAAATGCAGAGTGATTGCTTCTTCGAGGTGTAACTGCTGGTCCTGGGACCCTCAGTACCCTTAAAGTGTTTCTGTTTTCTCTCCGCTTCTACCTTCATTCCTAGTTTCACTCCACAAGTTGAGAAATTTTCAAGGAACATTTCAGCACAAGTCTCTGGTGCTTTGATGAGCTAACTCAGTGCCAATTAGCCTGCAGGCCTGTCTGGTGGGGATACAGCTGTTTACTATGGAGGTTTTTTGTTTGCTTTGGCTCTTGGGGACAGACTGATAGGGCAGAAGCCACTCCAAAGTGAATCCCACCTTGACTGTGCCGGCTGCTCCTCCCAGCTGGACCTCTGACTGCTGGGCAGGACATCAGGCAGGCTGAATGCCAGGCGGCCGTGGTCAAGGAAACTGCCATGCCAAGCTCTGCTACCCCCTGCAGCTCTTCTCCCTGCTCCTGCCGATTCCGAGAGAAATCAGAGGCAGCTTTCGGTCCAGGCAGCCTTCCTTTGAGCTGTAACCAGGAAGAGAGCTCTGAGATCTTTGTAAATAGGTTGACAGCACTGAAATGAAGTGTGGTGTTTAAACTGTCACAAATTAATATGCAATCATGGTGCAATCTGTCAGTTTCATTTGTGGTGTGCTTCGTTTTTACTTTTATTTCTTCTTTCTAATCTTGGAGTGTAAGAAACATTTGAGGATAGGAAAGAGTGAAGATCCATTTTTTTTCATTATTTGTTAAATAAAAATAGACCTACACTCTCACATCTGGATTTTTGCTTTAAAGCCTCAGAACCGTTACCTGAGTATTTCACCTAAACCAGAACAGTTTTGTGAAGTACTTTGTGTGTTCCGCTGTGAATTGTTCTGCTCTTCCTGGGGATCAAATTCTTTTCTGATGATCAGAAAGCTTTTGCATATTAGTTAACTGAAAATGCAAGAATTGAGGGCAAGGTTGCTGTACCTTCTCATTTTATTGACTGTGCATTTGAGAGCTGAGAGATTTTCTCCCAGGACGAGGCCTGCTCTCTGCAGCCAGAATCACGAGGTCATCTCTGGGGAGCATGTCCTCATGGGCAGAAGTGGAGAAAAACATGTCAGACATCTTTGGGCTTTAAGAGTTGTTTATACTGATCGGAGGTGGCCATGGTTGTGACTTTCCTCAACTATCAGTGCTGCCCCCGTTCCATTGTTGGTAGAGAGGAAATTGTACTGACAGTGTCTTCTCTTCTATGCAATGAATTCTTCTCTTCTATGAATATAATCTGGTGATTATATCCAGAGCACCATAGTTTGCATGAAGATGTTTCCTTAGGCATCCTTAAGAGCTCTTTACATAAATATGACATGAGCAAAGGCCCCAAAGGTTAGTAACAGTATATGCTGATGACAACATGAATTTTGGACTCAGAATTGTCTTTGCATCTCAGTTTAAAGTTGGCCTGGGATTTTCTATTTAATTTTATTTTGAGTTCAGAGGATTATATGTAATTTTAAGAAATTAAATAATCCCCTCAAAATAGCAGTCTCCAACATCGCAGTTCCCCGCCCTTCTATGACATATTTTAGCACCACTTTGTCCTTTTTACCCACCCCCCCAGCATGGGTCTCGGACCCAGGAGCTCACTCTGTCAGCATTCTGTCCCTTGGCTCCAGCCCGAGCCCAAGAGAAGCACTTTAAATTCTCTAAGCTTTTTTTTTAAACTTAGTGTTTTCCTGTATATTTTGTTTCTTTTTCTTTTTCTGTTTTCTTTTTTTTTTTTTTACTTGAGGTACTGGGCATCAAATTCTTACCCATACTCGGTAAGTACTCTACCACTTGAGTGATACCATCAGGTCTCCCTCTACATTTATGAGATCATTTTTGTGATTTTATTTTTTGCTTTTGGGAGGAGCGGCTGATAATTACTCGGTATCACTGAGCTACGTGTATTGCTGCAGTAGATTTTTCATACCCCTGAAGCCGTACTTTTCATCCTCTGCCTCCTCCTATTTACAGATTGGTATCAGTGTATTAGCATTTTGTATGAATATTCACAACTGAGACACACACACAACCCAAACAACCTCTTAATTAGTACCCTAATTATTATTATTATTATTTTTTGCTTTTTGTTCTCTTGCTATACACCCAGTATGCACTGGCTGGATTGGAGCTGTTGATTTTTCTCACAACAGCTGCAGCAGTAGAGCAGCCACATAACCTGCTAGTTGGCTCCAGTCTCCACTGTCACGTGACCTGCCCTCTTCTTTTAACTCCAAGTACCTGGTCTCTAGGCACTTGGTGAACAACTCAGAGTTAGGTTGTTTTGCCAGTTCATTTGATAAACATGATAATGCTTCAGCCTTAGAAAACTCTCAATCCTTGGAGGTAGAGAAGTTTGGAAAAATTCATTACTGATACGTTAGTGAAGAATCTTCCAGGCATTCTTTTTTTTGTTTTGATTTTGTTTTTGTTTTGAGACAGGATCTTGCTTTGTAGTTCAGGCTGGCCCTGAGCTCACTATGGAGCCCAGGCAAGCCTGGAACTCAGCAATCCTCCTGTCTCTGCCTCCCGAGTGCTGGGATGACAGGCGTGAGCCGCCACACCCGGCATTGTATGTGGTTACTGGGGATCGAACTCGGGGCCTTGTGCTTGTGAGGCAGGCCCCGGAACCACCGAGCTAAATCCCCAGCCCTTCTAGGCATTCTTGTGTGTCCCTCTGTGTGCTTGTGTGTGTGTGCGATGGAGGAGCATCTCGTCGGAAGAGGGTGGCCCCGGTACACACCGTGTGTTGGGTTTGTAGATATTTAATGAAGGTCCAGAATGCCACAGCCCGCGTGACACAGGGTGCCTGGCGCTGTCTGGCCCTTCTGTGCTGAGGGCTGGGATGGGGCTGTGAATAGCTGCTTGTGCTCGCTGCTGAGCTCCTAGGTCAGCTGACTCTTGTACCCCCCAGTCCAGCGTGCCCTCTTCCATTTTTATGTACATAGTGTTTGCTTTCTTTTTCTTTGTTAATCACTATGTTTCTCTTTTAAACGCCTCCACCCCACCCCCCACCCCCGGCCTCTTTTGAGAGGGTCTTGCTAAGTGTCAAGTTGCCCAGGCTGGGCTTGGATTTGTGTTTGTTTGTCCTGCTTCATCTTCCTAGAGTGCCGAAACCACAGGTGTGCCACCATCCATAGTTTATATCACATTTTGGAAGGGAAAAAACCCCAGGAAGACATTGGAGATAGCAAGTACCACAGTTCCCCCTCACCACATAACTTTCTCACTATATAGTAGAGGTTATTATTTATGTTTTTGTGTATATTCTATGTTTTTATTATGTTTAATATAGTCATGTATATTGTATTTATACACCTAGCATGTGTTTGTATTACTAAAACTAAACCATCAATATATCGTAGTTTAAAACCTTTTTTTCTCCCAGTAATATTTTGTCTTAGTTATTTTTCTCATCATTGCTGAGACAAAATACCTGAGGCGGCCGGCGCCGCAGGAGGCAGCGGATCGTGGGAGAAGGGTGGTGGCAGCGTGACAGGGACGTCGGCGGCCTTCGGCCACCTGCGTGTCCTGTCGGGGCCGCTGGAGCCAGGCTGGGGCCGCGTCAGCCGGCGCGGTGTCACCCTCACACACCGCTGACCCCGGCACACGCCTGCTGGACTCGGGCGCTCCGAACGAGCGTCCTCTGAGACCACAGGAGGCCAGGGTCGTCCAGGCCCCGGCCGCTCCGTCTGTCGTGGATGCCACTCCAGGTCTGCTTGTGCACTGCTGTGCCGTGTGGATTCAGTGTGTGAGGCCGATGTGTGTGGGCGGAGGGAGAGGGAAATACTCAGAACAGAGCACTTGCTCAGCATGCAGGGAGCCTCAGTGTCTACCTCTGGCACCACAACAAGCACTTAACTAATATATGTATCTTTACTAAGAATTGAAAAGTGCATTAATATAGGGTTGGAGTATACAGTGGTAGAATCCTTGCTTACCACAATGTCTTGGGTTCAATCCCCAGCATTGCAAAAAAAAGTAAATTGATCTCTTTTGGTGTACCATAATTTCTTCAGAGAGTTGCTGTGTATGATTTCATAGCTGTGTGTGCATATGTATGAATATATACTTACGTACCTGTGGCATACCTACAGATGTTAATTTCTAACCTGTTGAGAAGTGCTATTTGTATCTACCATTACAAAAAGGTAGCATTTACATATATTTGCTTGTGCCAGCCTTCTCTATAAAAATCTTTATTTTCCTAATATTTGTAGCTTCAGTGAAATCTCCTATCTTGACATTAGCTTGGTTTTTGACAATGAATGGTCAGTAGGCCGGAGATTCACATTAGCCTAATGTGTCCAGTGAGTAAACCTGAAATGCCACTTCGTGTCCCCCTGCAGCTTGGACAGAAGAGGCTGGAAAGGGGCACAGGGTCGTCCTCTGCTCTTCGGCTCAGGGTGGAAACTGGGACAGAAGTGCTGCTTTTGCCAACTGTGACGCGGCTGTGCAGGGCTGGCCGAGGCTGGTGAAAACGCGCGGCACGTGGCGTGGACCCGGTCGTCTCTCCTGGGCTGATGGAGGCCCTTGACAGCCCACCTTTCCCCGCACATCTCCTGGGTGCGGAACTTGTCATTTGCATCCGTCACTCAGGAAACTGCTCTGGACAAACCAGGGAGGAGGAGGAGTCTGCGGCCTGGACTGTGGTCGGGATCACCCCCCACAGGTCGTTTTGTCCTTATTTGGAAAAACTCATTACTGATACAGTACTTTCATGAAGAATCCTCCTGACATTCTTCTGTGTGTGCGTGCGTGCGTGCGTGTGTGTGTGTGTGTGTGTTGGCAAATGAGTTAACATTCTTCCTTCACAAAAATAAGATTATGTTGTAGTCACTGTTATGAAGTTTAATTTTATTCATCTATAAGTATCCATGGTTTTCATCTCACTCATACTCTGTAGAATGTTATTTATTTGCTAAACTGCTTACAAGTTTAAAGGAAGCCCTTTTACCCTCATTCATTCAATACTAACTGAAGAAACAAAAATCAAACAATACCAATAAAGGTGAAAGTTCTGTGGTCATGTGAGAGGAGACTTAACCCTAAGAAACTGGCCCTTCACTTGTAGTTTGAAGACTTACAGGGAAGTACAGTTGGAGAGAGAAAGAAGGTATCATATCCGTTTTATAGCTATATAATACTTCACTTATAAGAGTACCATCGTTTATGTTTCAAATCACGTTGGGGCATTTAAATTACTGAATTTTTCCACCTGCTTTATTCATTGTGGTGGCTGGAGAAGAGGCTCTGCCCAGCAGTGGAGTGGACTTGCCTGTCTTGTGTTCACAGACACAGATTTGCCAGTCGTAGTTTGTGCCGCATGGGCAGGGTGAGGATATATATATAATTAAATTAGTTACAATATAAGATGTTTACTGAGTGTCATCTACGTGGCAGGTGCTATGAAATGCTATGTAAGCATCAACTCTGTGTGGTAGGTCCTGGTTTTCCCCCCATTTTACAGAAAAAAAATAAAACAGAGGAGTGTGGATTAGCTTGCTGAGAAACGGAATAACCAGGATGGTCTCAGTCTACCCCTGATGGTCTCTTTCTTGACGGTGCTGGCCTTCTCGGGATGTAGGGATGGACAAAAGACCTGTGGCTGGAATGGGGGGACAAGGCCTCATTAAGAAAAAGAAGATGTGACGTCGGGCCCTGTTGGTGCCAACCGGAGAGACCGGGCATGTTCCATGTGAATTTTGGGCGAGAGGCTTTACCAGTTGATCCGGATTTTTCTCTCATGGTTCCCGGCCCATGTTCCTTTGTGAAGGACACAAGCCTGCAAGTGTTTTGACAAGTCACCTCGTGAAGATTTTCATTGCTTGCCCTGTGTTGGTTGCTAGATGCATTTCGGGTGGGAAGGGGAGCCACAGTCTGTAATCCAGTCCTTGATTCACTCTGTTCTTGCGGGCTGCTGGTTCCCCATCCCCACGACAGGCCACTCTCCTTTTGGTCCCCAGTCCAGAGCCCCCGGGCCCTTAAACTCCG
>PVIC010032556.1:0-20642 GCA_004025085.1 Thryonomys swinderianus | reverse complement strand
TCTGTTACTAATTCATGTTTATTTGTAAAAATAACCTATGCTTTTGTGCTACAGTCTATAAAAATTCTTGTTGTAAGTACATTAGATATAATTTTTATACTCCTTCAGAACCCAGTGTTATTTTTTTACAATTCACAAGGAACATGTTTGGGGCACTGAGACTGAACAGGAAGGAAGTGCTACAAGATTTGCAAAAGAAAAAAAAGGGAGAAACAGCATTTCAGAGAGGAAATGTCTGTGTTATGAAATGGAAAGGCAAAAAGATATTTCCTTTTGTCGACTATTCATTATGCAGAAATGATAGAACTTGAAAGAAGAAAAGAGACTAAAAGAATTCCAATTGTGGTCAATGATTATAATAATTCTCTGGTGGTTATGACAGAATTGACCAACATCTAACAAGGTATCCTGTAATCAAAAAGCTAGGAAAAAAAAATACCACTATAAAATATTTATGAATCTACTGGTCCAAACAAATTTGCTTGTTATTTATTTAAAACAAGGGAGTTCAAAAAGTCATAATTCAAGACTAGGGATTTAGCTGATGGTTCTGGTGCCTGCCTGGCAAGTACCAGGTCCTGAGTTCGGTCCTCAGCACTACATACCACAGTGTCGAGTGTGGTGGCTCATACCTGTAATTGTAGCACTTGGGAGGCAGAGGCAGGAGGACTGCTGAGAGTTCAAACTAGCTTGGGCTCCATAGTGAGCTCAGGGCCAGCCTGAGCTGCAAAGCCAGACCCTATCTCAAAAACTTACAAAAAGAAGTCATAATTTAGATGAGGCCTAATAGATCAAATAATTTAAAAATATGAGACAACAAAATGCCAACCAAGATGGCCATCATTGCTGTCTTCACCACTATATTTAGTGAATAGACATTATATTTGGTGAGTATTTTATTAAAATTATACTGCTCACAGGGACAAAGGGAAATCCAAAATGACAGTGTGAAGTGTGTCGTGCAAAGAAAGACAATAATGCAAAAAGGATTCAGAGGAAGAGAGCAAAGGGGACAAGGGTGTGTTGGGGATTCATGGTGTCCGGGTATTTGGTGTGCAGATCTTCTCTCAGTCCCTGTGCTTATAAGTGCTCAGCTTTTGGGGAATCGAGAGGATCTGGTTCCGATCGGTACCCCTTAGCTAGGCACTGAGGCTTCTGTAGTTCTTAATCTGTTCTTACCCTTCCACCTACTTTCCATTTTTCAGTATTACTGAATTTTCTTCATCTACTGTTGTTTCATCTATCCTTGTCATTTAGTAGTTTGAAATGAGAGAAGAAATAGATGCATTTGATCATATTTTTAAGTTATATTTGATACCTTAAATACCAAAGCTTGTACCCATTACTGTGTTCACCTAGATTAATTTCATCTTATTATCCTAACATTTACTAGAACAAGATAGAATCGCAGTGTTTTCAGAAAGATGATTCTATTTCTCAGCCAATCCAACCGCCTTAAAAAATGTAGTTTTTTTCAGACTGTCCAACTGCCAGAAAAATTCCCCAGATGGATTAAAATTTGGAATGTTGTCTTTGATGAATGGGTTGGGTCTGTCTGTGGTAGATGGTTCCACCGGCAGGAGACAGAGGAGGATCGAGACCTGTGGGCTCCAACCTCCTGTTGGCTGCACACTGCAGACAAGGAGGAAGACTGAAAATAACATAAATGAATATGAAAGACTTGTAATTAAAGCAGCCCCAATCAAAATTAAATAAAAAAGCAGTTACTTTATCTTGAATGCCAGGGCTTTTAAAAAACACATTATATCATAAGTTGAGACAATACGAAGCTGCATATGCTGATCATATTTGACACTTCTCAGCTCTGTTTTGTCCCCACTTGTTGATTGAGTGCCTCATTGAAAGCCCCCTGCTGATTTAATTAGCAAATGCCAATTAGAATTACAGCTGGTTAGATTTGGGTACAAGTGTGAAGCAATTGATCTCTTGAGAATGAAAATGTTTTGCTTTCCTGCTCTCTAGGGAAAACACACTTATAGCTGATTTCATAATGCTGTGAAAATACATTATTTGGTAACATGTACAGTGAAGTACGTTCACTGTACAGTCACTGCCTTACCTGTCTGCACTTGCTGGTCTTGGCTGGTTTTCACTTGATTCATGATCTTGGCAGATCCCCAGCCCCATTGAGTCCTTGTGTCCTCATCTGTAAAGTGGTGCTGCCTATCGGCGAGTTCTGCTTTCTTCATTTACTAGCAGTGAGAATGAAGGAGTCTCTTCACCCCTGTATGAACCACAGTTTCTTTTTTCTTAAATGTGGTTATGTCAGGATTGAGCTGAGTATCACGGAGAAGCTGTTTGAGATCTGTAGAGTTTGTGAGTCCAGGGAATTATTTTTGTGATTCTTCATTTCTTCATAGACTTCTGCTTACTCCTTTTAGTATGATAGAAAATGAGGAAAAGAGTTGAGTATTAAAAGTGTTTGGAATTTTAAAAAATAAGAGATTTTTGGTATATTCTATATACACATCACGATTACACTCAACACTGAGAACCTGTACCTGTATATGACATGAGTTAATTCTCATTATTCCCCTTCCTGTACTTACCCTACAATCCCCTACCCCATATGTACAAGCTTTATTTCCTTTTTTTCATCAAATTTTTTCTTTCTCCCCATTACTTACCCCTAAACCCCATTTCCCTTTGCATATTTACTGTTTCACAACATCTGTTATGCATTTACATCTTCAATTTCTCATATCAGAGAAAAGATATGATATTTACACATCTGTGACCTATTTATTTCACTTATGAGTATGTCCTTAAGGTATGTTCATTTGAGTATAAATGATTTAAACACATCATTCTTTATGGCAGAATAATACTCCATTTTATTTTTTTTAAACCCCACATCTTAAACAGGCTAGAGTCGATGGGCATTTGGGTTGTTTCCAAGATTTAGCTATCACAAACTGAGGTGCTATAAACATGGTGCACATAATGTCACTGTGATGTGAATCTTGTAATTCTTTTGTGTATATCCCCAGCAGGGCAATAGCAGGGTCAAATGGAACCCCTAATCCTAGTTTTTTGAGGAATCTCCACACTGATCTCCATAATGTTTGTACCAGTCTACATTCCCACCAACAGTGGAGAAGGGTTAAGGGCTTATGAAAATTATCCCCCCCCCAAATTTAAAGACTCAATTCAAAAATGGGAAGTTTAAATGAACTGAGTCTTTTCAGAGGAAGATGTAAAAATAGCTAAGAAGTATATGAAGAAATGCTCAATGCCACAGGTCATTCAAGAGATGCAGATGAAAACAACAGTCCACAAAGAATAGCTGCTACTTTGAAATTAGCCAGCAACAAATGCTGGCGGCTGTGGAGAAAAAAGAGATTTTTAAAGTCAGTGAGATTTGTGCTGAGGAGTAGAGGAGTGAGCAAGTCTTGTGATTGAAGCCTCCCCGGGGAAGAGGGTCCTGCAGAGGCTCATATCTCATTTGGGTGGCACAAAAGGGATTTTGATTCAGTTTTTTCCAGTTCTGGGAACTAAACCCAGAGGACCTTAATAATAACCTATATCCCTAGGCCTTTTTTATTTGGAGACCAGGTTCCAGTAAGTTTCCAAGTCTGCCCTTGATCTTCCTGCCTCAGCCTCCTGAATAGCTGGGATTATAGTAATATGCCACTATGCTAGGTTTCAAGTGGATGGTAAGCCACGCCCTGCCCCTGAAAACTGAATTTGTGGGTTTTCACGCTTAATGTCAGCTCTTTGGTGTGTGTGACAGGAAATGAAATACTTTATCACAGGCTTATCTTGGCCTATTTAGCATATGGTCTTTTCTCTTGTTCACCCTCATTATTACTTTCAATAGCATTACTCTGTCTTTCAATGTCTGACATTTTACCCTTTGTGTTTTACATTTTTAGAAAACCACATGTACTTATTTGAAGGTAAAGACTATTCTAAAGAGCCCACTAAAGAAGACAGAAGATCATTTGAACAACTAGTGAATCTTCAGAAAACCCTTTTGGAGAAAACAAGTCAAGAGGGACGTTCACTCCGAAATAAAGGCAGTGTGAGAACTGATAATTTATCTAAAAGCATAAATACTTCTCAATGGTCATCCTAAGAGAATAAAAAGGGATGGTGGAATCATTTTATTCTCAGGATAATTTATTAAGAAATAAGCATATGGCTGTTGAAATTAACCAATTAACTGAACCTCAGTATAAAAACTATAAGAAATAGGCATAAGAAATATTTAAAAAGTGAGTATATTATATGATTAATGCTGATCAAAGTAGCCACCCCTAAAGGGATTACTATATTACACCAAGATACATCTCCCGCTGCTGATAATCATGACCCTATGGCAGTCCTAAGGATATATGTAATATTCACATTGTTTGGTGCTTGATGTGTGCCCACTGTTAGTTACCATTAACATAATCATGATGTTGAAATGGTCTGTCTTAAAAGGATTTATACATTTGCTGAAGGATTTGTGTTAAAATTGGTTAAACTTAAAACGGCTTCCTACAGGGTATGCTTTCAATCAAGGAAAAAAAATTTCAATTCTGAAGTTCCTTATCCCTAAGGAGATGAAGTGGTAGGACGGCACTCCCAGCGGCGCCCTGGCCGAGCGCAGAGCACAGCGCTGTGCCGCTAGTTCCCAGCATGCAGCTGGCTGCAGGGCAGCAGGGAGACGCTGTTTCCGTGGAATACTAAGCATGCTGCTTCCGTGCCAAGTGAGCTTTAGCAATGGGTGGAACTCACAGAGGAGCAGGCAATGCCTGATGTTCCTTCCTGGGCTTGTTCTCTCTCAGGTTCTTATCCCAGGCCTTGTGGAGGGGTCTAGCAAAAGGAAGCAGATTCTGAGCCCTGGAGAACTGGAGGACAGACAGAAGAGAAGACAAGAAGCAGCAGCCAAGAGAAAGAGACTGATAGAGGAGAAGAAGAGGGAGAAGGAAGAGGCTGAACATAAGAAAAAGTATGTTATGGGCCAAGATGAAGGTCACAGGTGCTTAAGGTATCACTGCTTGTAGTGAGCACAGCCCACATCAGTTTAAGAAGAAAAAATTATATAAGCTGGTTGTTCCGTTGGTAACAGAATACTTTTTAAAATGTTTTACTTCAACATTGAGTCTGTTTTAGTGAAGAACCCTGAATGCCTAAGGCAGAAGATGCATTCCATTGAAACAAGAAACTCTGAAGATTTTATTATAGCTGCCTGACAAGTCATTTATTTCAACAGGCCCTTTGAGTCATGTTCTTAAAAACAGGGACATTTGGTGAGCGCTCATTACTGAAGTGTAGTGAGGAGGCAGTTAGGCTAATCAGGAAGACTCGTGTATTTACAAATTAAGCACAAAACTTCAATCAGGGTGAGCTTGAATTGCACTCCCATTTGGCAGGTGTTGTTTGTGAATAGCAGTGCAAACATGTGCTCTGAGGGGAGGTTGACTGCCTTTCTCTCTGGCCTTTCGAAGGATGGCCTGGTGGGAGTCCAACAACTACCAGTCTGCCTGCCTGCCCTCCGAGGAGAGTGAGCCGGAGGACCTTGAGGAGGGTGAGGAGGGGTGTGCCGCGGAGCTGGATCACGCGGACCGAGACTCAGCCTCCATCCAGTATGTCAGCGGTGACGTCACCCACCCGCAGGCCGGGGAGGAGGATGCTTTCATCGTGCACTGCGTGGGTAGGAGGCGTGGCATGAGCTGGGAGGGTGCCTCTGTCTGCAGGCAGGGTTGTGACCTGAGGGTGGTGGTCCTGGTGCAGCGCTGTGTGCTCCGAAGAGCACGAATTCTCGAATCAGGAGGTAAGGGTTGGACTGTGGGCTTCCGTTGGCCCGGTGAGTCCCCACCTCTCCGAGCTTCAGCTTCTTTATCCGTAATGAGGTCACAACAGCCTCACCCTCTGTGCAATGTTTTCAAGGTGAAGTGAAATCACATTTAGAAAACAGATGCGTCCTTTGAGAAAAAGCAAGATTCCAAGTGTGTCCCTTCATGGCCTGTGCACTTTTTACTTCTGCCTGAAGTGCTCTTTCTTTCCCTAAATAAGAAAATCAAGAATGGTCCTCTCAGTATGTCCTCAGAGATCTTCCGTCATCACTTCATGTAAAACCATCTCCATCCTCCCCTCCGTTGTCCTCTGTCCTTTCTGCCCTGCTTGCCTTTGTCCTGCATATCACTGCCTGACCTGTTAACATACATATTTGTCATCTAGAGTCTCATGGATTAGAAAGTGAGTTTCACAGAACTGGGTTTTGTTTGTTCATCCCTTACCTGCTTTAGTCCATTGGTCTAACAGTGTTTGGAGCAATGCCTGAAGTCTCATCCATACGAATCATAGTTGAAGTGTCAATAAGTATGAACTCAGCTATGCTAGTGCCAACTTGAATAAGTCATTTAATTTCTCCTCTTCTTCACCTGCAGAACAGGAGTCAGGGGCTGAGGCTTCACCAGAGCTCCTTCACTGCTGGGTCCACTTACTCCCCAGCCTTCCTCAGTCATTTCCCTGGAATTACAGACACAGCAATATCTAGATCTTCCCCATTATGGCGGCCTTTCAGCTTCCAGAAATCCTAACCTGTGTAGGCTGTCCGATGAGAATGTTTCTAAATTTCCTTTTCTTTTGAAAAGTCATTCCTCTACCAGTCTACATTAAGTACCTTCGTTTTTCTAACTTGTGGGCTGGAATTTGCTTTCTATGGATAAGTTTTCTTTCTCCTTTTAGATGACTCTGGCCACTGGGGCAGAGGTGGTTTATTCACAGCTCTGGAAACACGGTCAGCTGAGCCAAGAAGAGTGTACGAGCTGGCTGGAAAAATGAAAGGTGGGCAGCAAAGCAGAGGCGAGGACCAGGGAAGGAACGCGACAGAGAGGGACACTTGCGATGATGTCATGTGGGTCACAAGAGACTGGGCGAGGAGGCAGAAGCTCCGACTGGGATCTGAATTGTGTCGTCATCGGCTTGTTGTACGAGTCTGAGCAGTGCTTTACCGTTTGTCCCTGTCTTCCCGGTTGTGATTGTGAATAACACTCATCCACCTACTTCACAGGACACAGTGAGGGTAATGAATAGGCGAGTGTTTTGAAAAATGTCAATCACTACATCGGTCCTTAAACATTTCGTGAAGATTGTTTCATTCTTGGTCCATCTCTGCTTTCTTAAGGGAATATCTCATAAAAATGTCAGAGACCTACGGGCAAGAAGTCAGATACACTCTTAGCTCTGGTTTGGGGTCGAGGGGAAGAGGGAGGATTGTATCTGGGGAACAGCACTCCCTGAACACGGATGTAAAGTTGTTTGGAACCAGGGCAACTTGCAAAGGCTGAATAGTACAGTGTTTTCCCTTGGCACAGAGAAGGGAAGGGGCTCTTCCTTTCATGTGCACAATCACAGATGGCAAGAGGAGTCAAATCTTCACTGTGCTTATTTTTGGGTGGACTTGAGCATTTAAAAGACCTTGGCTAATAGAGAAGGTTTCTCCAGATTTCATAGGGATTTCTCTGAAAGAGTTTTAAGGATGTGAAGTGAAAACCCTGTGTGGTAAAACAAATTTCTGAAAGAAAGGCTTAATGTTTGTTGAAATAGATAACCCAAAGCTAGATAATTGATTTGATAGCTGGAAAACAGAGAGCCTAGGAACGGTCAGAGCTAGAGATGCAGACTGTACTTCTCTGTTTAAAGCTGTGAAGGAGAAGAATTATAAATAAATAAAACTATGAAGGAGAAATGAGAGAACACAGGACAGAACATGGAAAATATCTCTGTTTCTTGTTGATGCAAGAAAAACGAAGAGAAAGGCATATCGGAAAATAAGAGAACTATCAGGAGTTAGTACTTAGAAGTAAAGGTTGAGTAGCCCTTACCCCAAATGCTTGGATTAAAAGTATTTCAGATAACCAGATGCTTTTATTCTAGAATATTTTCAGATAGAGATATCTTGGGGATGGAATACCAGTCTAAAAACAAAATTCATAGTTTATGAATTGTCATGAGTTTGAGACTAACATGGACTATATGAGGCCACCTTGAACAACATAGCGAGACCCTGCCTCAAACAAACAAAAACCCAGCATAGCCTAAAGGTAATTTTATAGAGCATTTTTAGTGCATTTGTGTTTTGACGGGACTCCGTGACTGAGTGAGTGCAGGTATGGTATTTTCCACTTGTGGCGTCATATGAGTTGAGCATTTTGGATTTCAGACTTTTGGACTGGGAATGTTCAGCCTGTGCAGGGGAAGAGAAGATATGAAGAGGGTGAGCGGTCCGCAGTGTCAGGCCAGAGGATGAGATTTGAAAAAGACCTCTGGATTTGACCCTCGTTTGGTCACATGACCTTGGAATACTTTGAGAATGTGAAGACTGAAACGGCTGCACAGACTTAAGGCAAAAGTTCATTAGGAAGTAGAGTCGGGAGCGCGTAGTGTTTTCTGAAGAAAGACAGAAACAGGGTAAAGCAGAGTAGGTGAAACTGGGCTGAAACTTACCAGGGAAGGTCTCCTGCAGGAGGGGCTAAGTTACCTTGGGTCTGGAAAAATGGGCTGAACTGGGAGAGGTAAGGGGAGAGACGGCGCAAGGAGCCCTAAAAGCTGTGCTCTTTGCACCCCTACACCATCTCCTGTTCCCTGCATGTGGGTGTCAAAGGAGCCAGTGACACAGGTCACGTGCATGGGCCAGGCAGGCTGGGGTCTGGCTGTAGGCCAAGGGAGAGAGGAGAGCTGGACTTTAAAGGGAGACTTGACCACGTTATGGAAGCCCAAGCACAGCCTGTCCAGAGAGTCCGTTGTAAGCAGAACCATATCCAGCGGATAAAGAACAGTTATTTGGGAAATAGGATCAGAATGGCCTAGCAGAGCCAATGCTTTCCAGTGATTTAAATACCTGTAATTTTTATTAGAACAAAAAGTTTAAAATATGTAAAGCTCAGAATGAAATGAGCACATTTGTCTAGAGCATCCATTCAGTTTAACTGTGTATGACTTACCTTTACATCACTATGACAAAATGTCTGATACCTGCAGCTTGAAGGAGGAGAGATGTATTGTGGCTTACAGAGGCTTCAGTCCACAATTGGCTGGTTCTAAGTAGAACAGAAGGGTTTGGAGGAGGAAGCTACTCAACTCTTGGCAGCCAGAAAGCAGAGAGCAAGGAAGAACCAGAAGAAAGGCACAGCCCCAGTGACCCATCTTCTCTAGGTCCTTCCTTCAAACAACAGTCAGCTATGAACTCATCAGTGAATTCTTCTTTCCATTACTAGGGACTGAACTCAGGACATGTGCACTGAGCTACATTCTTAGCCTTTTTATTTTTGATGCAAGAGTCTTGCTAAGTTGTTCAGATAGAATTTGAACTTTTTATCCTCCTGCCTCAACTTCCCAAGATGCTGGGATTATAGACATGGGGCATTAGGTTCAGCTTTATCAATGAATTAATCCACTGATGACTTTAGTGTTTCCATGAGCCAGTTACCTTCCATGACCCCCTCTCTGAACACAAAGCTTTTTGGGGACATTTTCAAACTAAGCCATAACAGATGGGAAAATGTGCAAATAGAAATAGATACTCTACTAGAATGCTATATTTTAATGATTTAAGTCAAAATTTCCAAGAGAATTTTAAGCTCATAGAACTCTTTTTGTCGCCCAAATACCTCAGGCTTTTGCATTTACTTTCCAAAGTGTCCAGCAGGACTTGAATTAGGAGAACATAAAAATTCAGGAGGGAAACAGGTGAATACTTAAGGTGACGACTGAGTCAAAGAGTATGAAAGATTCTAAAGTTACCTGAAGATCAAGACCTAATTGGAGTCAGACAAGGAAGGTGTAAAGCTCATTCAGATTTATCGCCTTCCAGTGGTCCTTAATGAACCTGATATTTTCTTTTCTTTCTTTAATCTCAGATTTGAGTTTGGGAGCTGTCCTTTTATTTCCTGTTGATGATAAAGAGTCAAGAAACAAAGGGCAAGATTTGGTAAGTAAAAACAAAACAAGGACGCTTTACTGGAATTAAAGTTTCTCCTGCAACTTCTCCTTCCCTCAGAGGGGTCCCTAGGGTGAGTTTCTTAGGTCTGCCATATCAGAGAACCACAGGCCAGGGGGTTTAAACCATAGCAAGATATTTGTCTTACAGTTCTGGAGGCTGCAAGTTCAAGATCAGGGTGTTGGGTGGTTTGGTTTCTCTTGAGGGCCTCTTGTGGCTTGCTTATCTACACGCCATCTCTGTGTTTGTATTCCTGGTGTCTTTCTGTGTTCAGGTTTCCCCTTTATAAAAGAACATGTGTCCGGCCGGAGGGTTAGCTCAGTGGCTCCGGTGCCTGCCTCGCAAGCGCAAGGTCCTGAGTTTGATCCCCGGTGACCACATACAATGCTGGGCGTGGAAACTCACACCCACCAACAATCAACACCACATACCACAATGCCGGACGTGGTGGCTCACGCCTGTCATCCCAGCACTCGGGAGGCAGAGACAGGAGGATTGCTGACTTCGCGGCGGCTTGCCTGGGCACCATAGTGAGCTCAGGGCCAGCCTGAACTACAACGCGAGACCCTGTATCCAAAAAAAAAAAAAAAGAACTGAAACATCCTCATTGTAATTGAGTTATCTCTATAAAGACCCTTTGGAAGTGTGGTCACAGGCTGAGGTACTGAGAATTAGAGCTTCAGCATATGAAGAAATTCAGCCCAGAGTCAAGTGGGCCCCCATATGCCATGTCCCAGTCCCTGAAACGCTGTTCTCAGCTCACTCCTTCCATCCCTCCATGTACAGAGACTCCTACGCCGTCCTGATCCTTACTACGCATGCAGTGCTGCCCCAGAGATCTCAGTGAATCCTCACTGACTGAATGAAGCATGGCTGAAAACTTGGGGGAAGGGGCTTCATCATTGATTCCATGAAAGTTTCTGTGGAAGGTTGTGTTTTCAGCCAGCCATATGCAGATGAGGAGAGACAACCCACCCTTCTGCTCATTTCAAACTCTTCCTTTTCTTCTTAAGTATCTCGTTTGTCACTTGGAAATCTGGGAGTTTTCCTTGCAATGTCTAAATTCATGTTTGGGTTTTGAGCACTTATGTTTGAGTTTTGAGCAATTACTCATGTGGAAAAGATTTAGGATGAAAGAGGTTCATTCTCTTGAGGCTGGTGGTCTGTGGCTTACAACACAGGAGTTCCTGTTTAGTCACTCACTCAACGTCTAGGGTATGACTGCAGGTCCCAGAAGTACCTTTGCTTCTTTCCAGCTCTGCCCAGTTAGGACAGGGTAGGGAGTGCAGCACTTTGCCCTCGACGGAGTGTTTGTACAGAGCTGAAAGACTGCTCGTGCTGGGGACGGGGTAGGACCGACTCAAGCATCAGGGAAAGGGCTGCAATACGAGGACCTCTCAAATCCAGTCTGCTGCTAAGATTCTGAAAAATTCTTTATCTTTGGAGTGAAGTACAGGCTTTGGACTCTGATTTTAATCTTTCTCTCTCTTACTTTTTTTTTTTTTTTTTTTTGAGGCAGGGTCTTGCTTTGTAGTTCAGGCTGGCCCTGAGCGCCCTATGTAGCCCAGGCAAGCCTCGAACTCAGCAGTCCTCCTGCCTCTGCCTCCTGAGTGCTGGGATTACAGGCTTGAGCCACCAAGCCCCGCATCTGTGGTATGAGGTACTGATTGCCAGTGGGCGTACCACGCCCAGTATTGTTGCATGTGGTTACCAGGGATTGAACCAGGGACCTTGCGCTTGCAAGGCAGGCACTGGAACCACTGATTCAAATCTCCGGCCCTCTCTCTCTTAAATTTTGAGACAAGGTCTCAGTAAGTTACGCAGGCTGAAATTAAATTTGCCAGCCTCCAGCCTCATCCTCCTTCAGTATTGGGATTACGATATGTCTACCATGTCCAGCTGGTTTTAACAAATATATTTTTAAAAAAGGAAAACCAGGGCCGGAGATTTAGCTGAGTGGTTCTGGCGCCTGCCTCGCAAGCACAAGGTCCTGAGTTCAATCCAGTAACCACATACAATGCTGGGCGTGGTGATTCACACCCACCAGCAATCAATACCACATACCACAGTGCCGGGTGTGGTGGCTCACGCCTGTAATCCCAGCACTTGGGAGGCAGACAGGAGGATTGCTGAGTTCGAGGCTTGCCTGGGCTACAAAGTGAGCCCAGGGCCAGCCTGAACGACAAAGCGAGACCCTGTCTCAAAAAAAAAAAAAAAAAAAAAAAGGGAAAACCAATAAAATAGACCACTTGTGATGGGGCACACAGCCATACGTTTAGTGGGATATTACAGAACATCTGAAGGTAGAGCCAGACCTGAGTGGCCCGTAAGCAGCTGTGTTGCCTCAAGGATACATCACTTAGTGGACAGTGTCACGTCTCATGTCATGTTAGTTTTTTAATTGTTGTTCTTCCTAGTTGGCTTTGATTGTGGCTCAGCACCGTGATCGTGCCAATGTCCTGTCTGGCATTAAGATGGCAGCCCTAGAACAGGGCCTGAAGAAGATATTCATAGCAGCAAGAAAAAAGAAAGGTAAGTTCTTCTATTCATGCTTTGGAAACACCAAGTTTCTGCTCCTAGACATGGAATGTGACTTTTGAAGGGAGGTGGGAAATGTCAAGACCCTGCTCAATTTGTGTAGCAAAGGTACACACCAGAAGTAATACCCACATCTGTATCTGTGCAGCCTGTTTTTCTTTTTGGGTCACTTTTGTCCCCATTTCCTCTGTGGACCATCTCCATCCTCTGGGTATTTTTATCATGATTCTGTAGATGAGGATCCAGAGGACTAGAAATGCTGTAACTTGGTCATGTGTGGTTGGGAAATGCAGTTTATTAAACCTCTGTTAGAGAGTTACAGTCCCCGTGACAGATAGTGCTCTGCCAAAAAATTTGGTTTTGTTCCCAAACCTAGTATGTTGTAGCATTTGTTAAATTGCTTGACTTATTTGAGAATCTTCGCCTGTTTTAATTATAGCTCCAATCATATTTTATTTGCATTGTACATAATTTTCTTCCAGTGTTAATGGGTCCTTCTGTTCAACAAAATACCTTTTCCCTATACCATCTTCTCCCTGGAATAGTTTTGATGTTATAATTATATAATTTCAATGGAACAAGTCAGTTTTCTTCTGTGTATATATTATCTCCCTTTACTAACTTTAAATGATTGAAGATATGATCTGTGGTTCTGTTTTTAACAGCAAGCGTTCATCTTCCACGCATTGGGCATGCCACAAAGGGTTTTAACTGGTACGGGACTGAGCGCCTCATCCGGAAACATTTGGCTGCAAGAGGCATCCCAACTTACATGTATCCTTTTGTAGTCTTCATGTTTTGTTCTTAAAATTGAAGAAGAAAACTATGTTTATTTTCTGGTGTTACAATGTAATCCACAGCCAGGTTATCTGTCACATTCTTTATTCTGCCCCCCTTCAATGACAAAAATTAAGAAGCATTTTCTGTCTTGTTTATATCCAGTGTGTACACCGAAGGAGATAAACAAAACAACGGAGATAAATATACCCAGGCGTTTCTAAAGGCCAAGAGAAAGATTAAAAGATACAAAGGGGAGTGTTTATTGAACAATTGCCATTTAAGTTTCTCATCCCTTCTCTGAAGGTCTGTCGGATCTGTGCACCAGGGTCTAATTCTATGAACTTTATTCTGTTCACTAAAATGAACAAGTGAACTATTTTATTTTGGAACTTTTTTTTTGAGACAGAGTCTCACTATGTAGCCCAGGCAAGCCTTGAACTCAGCAATCCTCCTGTCTGCCTCCCGAGTGCTGGGATTACAGGCGTGAGCCACCACGCCCGGCACTGTGGTATGTGGTATTGATTGCTGGTGGGTGTCAGTCACCACTCCCAGCATTGTATGTGGTTACTGGGGATTGAACTCAGGACCTTGTCCTTGCGAGGCAGGCGCTGGAACCACTGAGCTAAATCTCTGGCCCTATTTTGGAACTTTTTGATAACCTTCTTTTTTTTTGAGACAGGGTCTCGCTTTGTAGTTCAGGCTGCCCTGAGCTTACTATGTAGCCCAGGCAAGCCTGGAACTCAGCAGTCCCCCTGCCTCTGCCTCCTGAGTGCTGCAATTACAGGCGTGAGCCACCACGCCCGGTATTGTTGTATGTGGTTACTGGGATTGAACTCAGGGCCTTGTGCTTGAGGCAGGCGCCAGAACGACTGAGCTAAATCTCTGGCCCATTTTTGATATTCTTTGAGGCAGTATGAAATCCATTTTCACCATGAAGTCATAATGTAGCTAGGCTAATACTTTATTTTCATGCCCTCCTTGCTATATGTTAACATTTTTTCAACTACTATCCTACATCCAAATTAACTAGAAGAGGCTAAATTAACCCGTAACTGCTATAATCATACCAAAATTCCATCTTTTACTCAAATCCTCACTGAAATTAGTTCACTCAGTGATAGACTTCAGGCTACTTAAGTTGGTATTTTAAAAAAACTCAGAAGTCATGTTTTATATACTTGCACAGTTCAAACAAAATGAAAAGAGTCTTAATAGAGGAGATTACGGTAGCAGTATCCAGTCCTATCAGTGTTGGAAGTGTTTTATGATATAAGAAAAATAAGGCATACTATTTTTAACATGGGTATTTTATTATTAAACCAGGTAATGGTAGTTTGGACAAGGTTGAGCTAAAGTTGGAATATGTTTTCCTTGACTATCCTTACCAGATACTACTTTCCTAGAAATAAAGCTTCTGTCCTTCCTTCGCAGTCCCCATCTTCCTCCTCAACATAACTACCTCCTTAACCATTGGCCTAATACTAGATCTGCTCTTTAGCAAACAACTAGTAAGCTTTTGGCTCTGCATAACCGTCAGTACTTGAAAAACATATTAGGATCTGCTAGATATCTGAGATAGTCTATTTTCTGAATTTAAACTTTGTTCCTTGGATATGTTACTCTGATCTGGTACCTGTAATACAGGGATGCCTTACTTATTTGGGAAAGCCCATTGGCCTTAGTTTGGAGAAATATTTGCACAATAATAACAGTTTGTATTTCTGATAGCTTCTTTGTCATTGCTTTATTTCCCCTGTATCTAGTTTTCATCCTCACCACCATACTTTCTTTACAGAGGAAAGACTATTTAGATTGAAGAGATATGAGAGGAGGAGAATATGCTGGCTCTGGGGAAAGGAAGCATTTCGGAAGACAGGACTCGGGGGGGATAGGCTCAGAAGTAAGATTCTTGATCTAGCCAAGTGGACTTCCTGCCATTCTTTCTGCATTGCCCAGTATAGGGTCCAGAATAAAACACACTGGCTTAGAAGCCTGTCTAGTGTGACTTCAGTAAAACCAGAAAATCTCCTTTTTCTGACCCATCAAATCCAATTCAGCTTCAGTACAAAAGAGAATTGTGGAAATGACATAAAACCAGCACAGAATGACTAGTAGTGTTGGAGAAGGCCAAAGACCAAGAACCTCTAGAGGAGGAATTCTGGAGGGAAGATTGGGTAAGTTGTGGCTTTTCACATTTTTCTAAGTGAAATTGCACACTTGGACATATGTCCCCAACCAACCTAATCTCTTCTGCTTTGAGGCCTTCAACACCACAAGGGATGTAGAGCTGCTTCAGAGGGCACAGCCCTGGCTGGATGTAGGGACTCCTAACTGTTAGGGAGCACAGAGCTAGGGCCTTTAAGAATCAGAGACCTGGGAAAATAGCACGGAAAAAGAAACAGAGCATGCTAGCATTTCCACCCCAACTCCATAGCTAAGGGAGGAGAGTCTGCTACACATGTGAGAGTGATTGAGTCCAGTGAACCTTTGGTGTGGTTGATGGCAATCATAGCTACTAGAAAGTTTCACAATCCTTACAGGCTTGCAGCCTACTTAGGTAAGTAATCTGAAATCCATAGCCTCACTTTGGAAAAAGATTTCACACCTTCCAGTGACCAGGAGCCATAATCTAGCCAGGAGCCATCTTGAGAAGTGGGCTGTTGTCTAATGAATTGTTCAAAGGGTCAGAAGCCGCTGTGTGTCCCCATCTCCGGGACACCACAGACATTACACTGCACTACCGGCTTGAGTGAAAATCACCTCGTGAACTCAAGTTGGCCAAGGAGTAGGGGAAATGGACTGAGCCTACTGGGAGCTCTTCACTGTAGCAGACAGGTGTTGTAACACAGAAGGGAACTACCCTCCAGCACCAGGAGGTACAGTTGCCTTCTGAGATTAGGTACGGCAAGCTGTATGTGATATTGTGCTGGCCTCAGGGCTGGAGGCAGATGCCCAGAGGGTTTCCACAGTTCCTACCTCCTGTGTTGATTTCCAGCACCTGTGACTGCCAAGGTGAGGGAGGAACATCCTGGATCCTACTGCAGCATCACTCGAGAGGAGGGCTGAGGTGACCTTCTGCGACTCTGAAGCTTGGGCTTTGTCTTGCCCCAGGGCTTGTATGGATGGAGGGCTGAGAGCAACTTTGCTCAGCTCTGGCCAAGGCCCCACCTCCTGGGAGGCGATACAACAGCAACGAGGAACACCACAGTCCCTACTGTAGCTCCACCGGTGCTGCTCCTGCCCCCAGCTGGCGCATGTTCTGTTGTCAGTACTGGGTATCAGTGCCGCAGAAAGTGTGCTCTGCCTCCTGCCACAACTACTGTCTCTGCAACATCTGGCCCTTCTCTCCAATGATTGTAGCTCCAGCTCCTCACGTCCTTCTCACTGCTGATCTCATCAGTGCCACAAACCCTTGCTATGTGCAGACCTACCTCAGTAGTGCTTGAAGAAACTCCCCATCACCTGATGATGGCCATTTCCCTATTAGAGAAGCAGCCACACAGTGAGCATTCCACATGCACTGCTGTTTATCGCACACCTGCCTGAATTGCTAGCAGTACTCACATTTGCATGGCCTGCAGAGACAATATCTCTCTGCAGTATGCACTGTTCCCAAACTCACAAATTGTAATTAAGCTTCAGGGAAACTATAGTCCCCACCCAGAATCAAAGCCAACATTACTAACAAGTTAATCTCAAGACACAGTATCTTGAGTAGATATCTACATATTAAGAAGGTCATGCTACAAAAGTAGAGATGCTTGATCCACCAGATATGCAAGTCTTAATGTACAAACACAAGAAATATGAAAAATTAAGGTAATGTGGCTCCTAGGAATATAATATCTGCAATGAGAAACTCCAAAGTTACAGAAATGGATGAGATAACTGATAGAATTTTAAAGAATGAATGTGGCTATTAAACTTAGTAAAAATTGAAGAAAAAAAGATAAACATTTAAATGATATTAGGAAGATACTTTAAGATCTAAGTGAGAAAAAGAGCTGAGATAGAAATTTTAAGAAAGAATTTAATAGTTTAGAAATGAATTGGTGATTAAGAAAGAATACTGGAACTTGAAGCTAGGTTTTTCAAAATATTTTATACAGATAAAAATTTTAAACATTATGGGATACGATTATGTGCCCAACCATCCATATCTTTGAAATATTCAAAAGCAGGAAAAATAAAAGGTAAGGTAATGGAAAAATCTGTTAAATGAAATAATGGATTACTTCTCGAATGTTGGAAAATATATGGATATTACACACAAGTGGCTTGTAGAACCTAAACAGACATGACTGGAAAAGATCTTTACCATCACATATTGTAGTCAAACTAAAACCTATAAGACAAAGAATTTTAAAATCTCTAAGAGAAATTTGCCAAGTCATATTTAAGCACATCTTCATCTGACCTATACCAAATTTCTCAGCAGAAACCTTACAGACCAGAAAAGAATGAAATGGTGTGTTCAATGTACTGAAAGAAAATGTCAACCAAAATTATTATACCTAGCAAGGCTGTCACTCAGGAACAAGACAAAATTCTTTTTTTTTTTTTTTTTTTTTTTGAGACAGGGTCTCGCTTTGTAGTTCAGGCTGGCCCTGAGCTCACTGTGTAGCCCAGGCAAGTCTCAAACTCAGCAATCCTCCTGCCTCTGCCTCCCGAGTGCTGGGATTATAGCGTGAGCCACCACGCCCAGCACTAAAATTCTTTTTAAGATAAGCAAAAACTGAAGGAATTCATAAGTACCAGACCAAACTTGAAGAAAATGCTTGAAGAGAGTCCTGCATCCAAAAATGAAAAGAAGACAATCACCAGAATGACACCTTGTGAACTACAAACCCCATTAGAAGAGTAGATACACAAAGGAGAAATAAAAAAGAATCAAATATCAATACACTAAAACCTCAAAGCTCAAAGATGAGCAAGAGAGGAAGAAAAAAGAATATTCAAAGAAACTAGAAGAATAGCAACGAAATAACAGGATTAAGTTCTTACCTAAGTTCTCTTCCTTGTCTCAATTCCCTGTCTAGCTTCTTCATCTTAAACTCCTGAGACAAAATATGTTAACATATTTATTTTTTCTAAACACAATTTCTCCCAAGTTTTAAAGTTCTTCATACCATGCTTCCTTGCAGTTATTCCTATTAGCTCTTTCGTATCTTACCTAGATTGTTCTGTCAGCATGTTCTGACAACCACATAGCTTTTCTCAGTCACAAAAATTCTTTCTCCATTTGTCACGCTTTTCCCCAAAATATCCTGTGAATACCCAAAAGGTTTACAGTAGTAAACCTTTAACTCAACTAAAAGTACTCCAATAAAATCAGACCCCACATCAACCTTTTTGTCTCATTGATCATTGATTGCCCCTTCCACCTCTTCCATAGTGTCAACACCCCTCCTACCCAACCTACCTTATTACAGAGCAACTACAAATATAAACTCTCATGAGGTACAAGGGAAGAGACAAAAGGGAAAAGTGAAACTTGAGGACTTATCTTCATAAAATAAAAACTGCTGAAATTAAAAGATCAGGTAAATGCTAATGCAATCAATAAGGGGTTTTAACACTGTAGTTTCACAAAAAGATGAAACAAAAAATCCCATTAGGTTTCAGAGCTAAATTGTATGGGTTTAATGGACATACAGAGTGTTCTAATCCTCTGCAACAGGGTATACATTCAGCAGCACATCATATTTTTTCCAAAATAGAGCACATGCTATTCCACCAAGCCAGCCTCAGTAAATACAAAATAATAGAAATTACCTCATGAAGGGGCCGGAGATTTAGCTCAGTGGTTCCAGCGCCTACCTAGCAAGCGCAAGTTCCCTGGTTCGATCCCTGGTAACCACATACAGCAATACTGGGCGTAGGTCCCAGCACTTGGGAGGCAGAGACAGGAGGATTGCTGAGTTCAAGGCTTGCCTGGACTACATAGTGAGCTCAGGGCCAGCCTGAACTACAAAGCAAGACCCTGTCTCAAAAAAAAAAGAAATTACCTCATGCAAATTATCAGACTACTGCAATGAAAATAGGAATCAGTGACAAATTTTATAAAAGGCAAAAAGTCCTGGAAAACTAACAATATATTCTTAAACAATGGATCACAAAAGTCAAAGAAGAAATTTAAAAATTTCTGGAAGTTATTGATAATGATGGTACAATCTATCTAGTTGAAACCTCTGAGACATTATGACCGGTGTTGTTACAGGAGAATTCATTCCAGTCAGTGCTCACATTAGGAAAACAGCAACTTCAAATAGACAGCTTTATGAGATCTTAAGATTCATGAAAAATAACAACAAACTGGCCCTGAGCCAAATCACGGAAGGGAATTATGGAGATGAGAGTGAAAATCAGTAACACTGAGGTGAAAAAAGTTGACAAGTCAAACAGCCAGTTCTTTGAAAAAATAAAATAGATAAGACCCTAGCCAGACTTAGCAAGACAAAGACAGAATAGACTCAGCAATGCAATTAGAAATGAAAAAGTTGAAATCACATTAGACACTGTCAAAATTTAGAAAATAACTGCTTTGAAAAAGTATATTCCCACAAATAAGTAACTTTAGAAGAAATGGACAGTTTCCTAAACACAACAAAGCAAAACTAACCCAAGAAGACATAATTATGCTTAACAATCCAATAACAAACAATGAAATTGACACAGTTATAATCTACCAAGTACAGTTGAGAATGTGATAGATTCACTGCTGAGTTCTACATAAGTTGTTTTTTTTTTTTTTTTTTTTTGAGACAGGGTCTCACTTTGTAGTTCAGGCTGGCCCTGAGCTCACTATGTAGCCCAGGCAAGCCTCGCACTCCTCCTGTCTCTGCCTCCCGAGTGCTGGGATGACAGGCGTGAGCCTCCACGTCCCGCGCTGTGGAATGTGGTGCTGATTGCTGGTTGATTGCTGGTGGGCGTGAGTCTCCACGCCCAGCATTGTATGTGGTTTACGGGATTGAACTCAGGACCTTGTGCTTGCGAGGCAGGCGCTGGAACCGCTGAGCTAATCCTCCGGCCCTCTACATAACATTTTAAGAATGGTATATCACCAACGCTCTTCAAAGAAATTGAAAGGGATGGAGTGCTCCCAAGCTCATTTGTAAAAGGTGGTGTGACCCTACTCTCTGAACTAGATAAAGACCCAATTAAAAAAGATGGGGCCGGAGGGTTAGCTCAGTGGTTCTGGCGCCTGCCTCGCAAGCGCAAGGTCCTGAGTTCGATCCCCGGTAACCACATATAATGCTGGGTGTGGAGACACGCCCACCAACAATCAACACCGCATACCACAATGCCGGACGTGGTGGCTCACGCCTGTAATCCCAGCACTCGGGAGGCAGAGACAGGAGGATTGCTG
>PVIC010032555.1:0-20628 GCA_004025085.1 Thryonomys swinderianus | reverse complement strand
AACCACGTATAATGCTGGGCGTGGAGACTCACGCCCACCAGCAATCAACACCGCATACCACAATGCCGGACGTGGTGGCTCACGCCTGTAATCCCAGCACTCGGGAGGCAGAGACAGGAGGATTGCTGAGTTCGCGGCGGCTTGCCTGGGCACCATAGTGAGCTCAGGGCCAGCCTGAACTACAAAGCGAGACCCTGTCTCAAAAAAAAAAAGGCCTAAAGGCTCTCACAGAAAAGACAGACTGAATTGTGAAAATCAAATAGATTTTGAACTTTACACCTAGGTAGACTATTTCTGATTGCATTACATTCATATGATTTATTTGTCCTGACAAAAATTTTAAATTACTAAAGGTAGAAAAAATGTGCTATTTTTAAAAATAGGTTATTTTTATTTATTTATTTTTAGGTTTTTTTTGAGACATGGTCTCTCTTTGTAGTTCAGGGTGGCCCTGAGCTCACTATGTAGCCCTGGCAAGCCTCAAACTCAAAACAATCCTCCTGCCTCTGCCTTCTGAGTGCTGGGATTACAGACACAAGCCACCACACCCAGCATTGTGATAGTGGTACTGGGAATTGTACTTGGGACCTTGCCCTTGCCAGGCAGACACTGGAATCCCTCAGCTAAATTCCTGGCCCCATGTTATTTTTTAATTCTCCAGTGGTGTCAAGTGTGAGATATGACCCCCAAAAGGAAGTATTTTAACTTTAATAAGCACAAAAAACTTACATGTAGATTTTATGGTGGTTCACTATGAATGTTACCAACCTAACAATTTACTTGGTAAACAGAGACATTACACCAAAGATTCCAGCCAATTGAGAAAGATCTTTACGCTATAATTATCACCGCAATCCTAATGCAGCATCACATAACAAAAAGGAAGCAAGAACTGAAGTTAAAACAAAATAGGAAAGAAATTGTATATGAAGACGAAACCAAAGCATTTCCATTATAGCCGAGAACACATAACAAATATCCATTCACCGGGAATTCGGTCAGTGGTTTCGGCATCTGCCTCACAAGTGCAAGGTCCCAAGTTTGATCCCTGGCACCAAAAATAAATAAATACATAAATAAATAATAACAGATATCTCTTTAATACTGTTATCATTTAACACCATTCCAACTTAATAAGAAATAAGAAAAGAATTTAATATATGTGGAAAGGGAAGAGGCCAACCATCTCTACATTTTTGTTTTTGAGATATGGCTCACTATGTTGCTAGCCTGGCTTCAGACTGCTGAGCTCAAGTGATTCTCCTGCTTCAGCAGGTACTTGTCCCAAGAACAGACAAGTACTATACCACCATCATACCCAGTTAGTCATCACTTTTGGCATTAAAGTTTCAACTTGAAAAGACTGAGAGACTCTTCTGGAAACTGTTTATTATGGGGATGTAGCTCAGTGGTGCTGTGCCTGTCTCATAAGTACAAGGTTCTGAGTTCAATCCCCAGTATCAAAAGAAAAAAAAACTGTTTAATACTAATGAAAAGTTCAGTTGCCAGGTATAATTCTCAAAGATAAAGATACACAGTTTTATTATAGTTCAAAAACAAATTAGGAAATATTGAAAACAATTGAAATTTACTAAAAATAATAAAAGAATAAAATATATAGTCATACATTTAATACCAAATATACGGGACCACTTCTCTGCTTCTAAAATTACAATGAATTAGAAACCCTAAAGAGCCATCTTAATACAATCAAACTATAAGTAAACAAGAAATACTTTTTAAGGCATTCCTGGACTCTCAAAAACTTAGGGTAGGGCTGAAGATTTAGCTCAGTGGTTCCGGTGTCTGCCTAGCAAGTGCAAGGTCCCTGGTTTGATTCCCGGTAATTACATAAAACAATACTGGATGTGGTAACTCACACCCACCAGCAATCCGTACCACACATACCACAAAGCTATGCATGGTGGCTCATGCCTGTAATCTCAGCGCTCAGGAGGCAGAGGCAGGAGGTCTGCTGGGAGTTCAATACTTGCCTGGGCTACACAATAAACTCAGGGTCAGCATGAACTACAAAACAAGACCCTGTCTCAAACCAACAACAACAAAGAACCTCAGGGTAATCTACTAGCAGAAGGTAGGTAGAAAAGAAGAAAGGGAGAATGAATTAAAACAAGAAAAAAAGAAAGCAAGGGTGGATGAGTTGGAAAGAGAGAAAAACATCATTTTTAATGACATGATTACCTACACAGAAAATCTAAACAAATCTAAAGATAAGTTATTGCATCAAATATTTATAAAAGCAGTTGTGTTATCTTGAAATCCAAAAATATTCCTATAATCCAGCACGAAGCAGAAATATAATTTTTTTTTTTTTCTGAGACAGGGTCTCGCTTTGTCATTCACGCTGGCCCTGAACTCACTATGTAGCCCAGGCAAGCCTGGAACTCAGCAATCCTCCTGTCTCTGCCTCCCAACTGCTGGGATTACAGGCGTGAGCCACCACGCCCGGCACTGTGGTATGTGGTATTGATTGCTGGTGGGCATGAGTCACCATGCCCAGCGTTTTATGTGGTTACCAGGGATCAAATTCAGGATCTTGCGCTTGCGAGGCAGGCACCAGAACCACTAGGCTAAATCTCCGGCCCAGAAATATAATTTTTTAAGGTATCAGAGTTGCAATTGTCCCAAAATGAGACTGTTTAAATGCCTATCTCCATAACTTCCCCATCTCTCCCCCTGTCCAGTTTCTAGGTTCTAAAAAGAGGCTTTTGGGTTAGAGATGAACAGTAAAACTTCTTTTATAATATCTCTTTTGCATCAAGAGTTTCTGCTGAGGGCTTTGGAGTTAGCTCAGTCATTCTGAGACCTGCTTCTTAAGAGCAAGATTCTGAATTTGATCCCTGGTATCAAAAAAAAAAAAAAGAAGAAGAGTTCTTGCTGAGTTTATGGTTTATATGCAATACACCCAGCAATCTGGGAGGTTGAGGCAGGAGGAAAGTTAGAGTCTAGCCTGGGAAATATAACACTTTAAGTTATTTAGCAAGACCCTGCTTCAAAACAAAAATAAAATAGGGGTGAGGATGTAGCTCAGTATGAAGGCCCTGGATTCAATCCTCAGGGCCAAACAAAAGAGTTCTTACTTGGTGTCTAGGTCTCTCATAATTCACTTACACATAAGCATACATTTTGCAGGGTTATTCAAGTGTCATTTCCTCTCCTCTTCAACGCTGAACCCTATCTTGAAATGACTCTGAGAGTGTACTTGTCTAACAGCCCTGACAAGGTTTTTATCAGGTGTGATAGCAGACTCTCCTGTCTTCCTCCAGTAAATATCATCTGGGCTGAATTGCTTCCTATCAGTACTACAGAATTGTTATTCCCTGCTTCCCAGTTCCTGTCACTGAAGACAAAAGGGTCTGTGGTCTCTTCTTTCTAAGATATATTCTGCTTGAACACTTGAATGCTTTTCTTTTTATCACTGAAATTCTGAGATGCTCTCCCCTCCCCATAAATTCAGCCTCAAATTTGGCAAATCTTTAAATTGACAATGTCTGCCCTTCTTCAGCCCAAGAGAATTGTTTTTTATTATTAGTTTTCTATTACTGCTCCTTCTGTTATGTTGTTTTTTCCAGTCTTCTTTCTGGGACTCCTGCTCTTTGTATGAAAGGTCCCCTGGACATGTCCTCTCAGCCTCTCCTTTTTCTTCAGTGTGATTTTGCTTTTTTGAGATATTTCTTACATTTGAATTCTGTCCCGTTTTTCCTTTTTCTCGGCATGCTGCTTTGGGGTTCTGCACCTTCTGCTTGAGAGCCCTCAGGTGTTGTCCTCGATGCTCCCACTTTGGAGACGCCCACGCTGCCTGCGTCCACACTGGCCTCCTTTTCCTGGACATTGTCTTCTTTCTTCATTCACCCTTTCTTCTTCTTTTTCTTTTCTTCAACTACTCTGAGTTGGAACGGGCTTGTTTTTTACTGTCCTGGGAAATAGGCCAGGTTTTCTTAGTGTTTCCTTGGGTGCATTGTTAAGAAATTCAATGGCTTTTGCTGCTTGTTCTCTTGTTTCAAATCCCACAAAGGCAAATCCTTCCAGGTCTCCAGTAGACCTGTACTTCGGTGCACTTCTACACACCACATGGCCACACTGCCCAAGTACTCCTTCAGTCTAGCTGTGATTTACCTTTTTAGGAAGTAATTCCAATACACCGTGTGCTAATCCTCACCCTTTGGTCTTTCACCAGGAGGCTTTTTTTGTCTGATTCTGGTGTCCTCCAAGTCCGACTCAACAACAGCTGAGCTTTTCAAAGCTCTGGCTATTAATGTCCCATTAGCAGTCAGCTTTTTCATTTTGTTAAAAGACACCAAAAGGGAGAAGTCACAATACCTGTCTCTAGATTTTTCTATCTGTTCTTGAAGAAATCTGTCCTTGGGAAGATTTGCATCCTCACACCAGAAGTCTACTTGCTTAGCAATGTCCACAAGCACCAGCTTAATTCTGGAGCATTTCTTCTTTTCTACTGCCTTCTTCCAGTGCTTTCCTCCATGGTTTGGCCTCTACCTTCAGCTTCCATTCTCAACTCAGCTCCCAAAATACAGGGTCAGAGGCTTTCATCCTTCAGACATTGTTATCTCCTAGCCCTAGAGTCATGGTTATTTCATGTCACACGCAGAGCAATGCCGTTCACATGTCTGCTTTTGAGAAGATGCACTCAGAGCCCTCTAAAGTGATTTTATTTTTTGAGACAAGGTCTCACTTTGTAGTTCAGGCTGGCCCTGAGCTCACTATGAAGCCCAGGCAAGCCTCAAACTCAGCAATCCTCCTACCTCTGCCTCCCGAGTGCTGGGATTACAGTCATGAACCACCACACCCAGCATTGTGGTATGTGGTTACTAGGGATCGAACTTGGGACCTTGCCCTTTCAAGGCAGATGCAAGAACCAGTGAGCTAAATCCCCAGCCCCTCTTCCTCATGTTTATACCACTTACTCCATACCAAAGAGCTGTCAGCTTGTGTCATGTCACAACTGCAAGTTTGCATACAAAACCCAGACAGGTGTAGGCTAATCTGGCATCTAAAGGCCCCTGAGTGCTCTACAAACTTGGAAGAATTCACGAGAAAGTACAGATAATGTAGCTTGTTATAGAGGAAAAAGACAAAAAGAATCCAAGAGAGATAAAAGTATTTGATCATGTGAGTAGGAAATGAAAGAATCTAAAGAACTTAGTAAGTCAAAGAGAGAGAAAAGGTTCAGGAAGTAGCCTCTCCCCTTTGCCCTCAAGACACCACTCACGCTTCCAACCTTAGCGTTCCTACCACAGCTACTGGCGGAAGCACCAGCCTTGTGCTCTAACTCAAAGGGGAGACAACTGACAAGGCTCCTATGCTGTATGCTGTTCATATAACATCTAACTGATTTCTCACAGAAAGACTGACATTACTTTTGATAGTCTACTCGTGCCTGCCCCACACCACACACCAAGATCCACATCAGTAATGTCAAAGATGGGGCCAGAAAGGTAGCTCAGGGAACATACTTGACTAGCATGACAGAGGCACGAGATTCAGTCCTCAACACTGAGGTGGAAGGGGTCAAAGATAGTGAATACAAACTAAATAAATTGGATTTGAAAAAGAACATACCTGTTCTAGGCCATAAAGCATTGACTGCAATTTCACCTTTAAATTCTTCTGCCATTCCCAGCACACACATAGACATACCATACTTAGCAATGGTATAGGCTGAAAGAAACCGCAAAGAATAATAATTTGAGAAACAAACTAATTTGTGAATAGAAACAACCAATTTCTTCCTATTCATATCTTTTCTGATATATTTTGAGAATTCATCTTAATAATATAAAAAACACAAAACATGATTCTTATTTTTGTTTGCAAAACTGGGGATCGAACTCAGGACCTTGCACTTGCCAGGCAGGCCCTGGCACTACTGAGCTACATCCCCAGTCCAAAATATAATTTTTTTTTTTTTGAGACGGGGTCTCCCTTTGTAGTTCAGGCTGGCTCTGAGCTCACTATGTAGTCTAGGCAAGCCTCGAACTCAGCAATCCTCCTGTCTCTGCCTCCCGAGTGCTGGGATTACAGGCGTGAGCCACCATGCCCGGCATAAAATTTATTTATTTATTTATTCATTCATTCGTTCATTCATTCATTTATTTATTGGTACCAGGGATTGAACTCAGGCCCTTGTGCATCCAGATTAGGTGAGGTACCACTTGAGCTAAATCCCCGGCCTCAAAATATAATTTTTAAATGTGTTGTGTAAGAAGTTTTTATGGGAAGTCACTGGTCAGACACAGCCAATTTTTTATATTATGATATTTGATTAAAAGGAAAAGCATTAGGAGCCCGAGATTTAGCTCAGTGCTTCCTGCGCCTGCCTAGCAAGCACAAGGTCCCTGGTTCCATCCCCAGTAACCACATACAACAATGCTAGGTGTGGTGACTCATGTCTACCAGGAATCAGTATCAGTACCACAGTGCTGGGTGTGGTGGTTCATGCCTGTAATCCCAGCACGCAGGAGGCAGAGGCAGGAGTTCAAGGCTTGCCTGGTCTACATAGTGAGCTCAGGGCCAGCCTGAACTACAAAGCAAGACCCTGTCTAAAAAAAAAAAAAAAAAGGAAAAACTATAGTAATAAATTATACTATTGTTTCCTCATGCTTTTTCTTTTCTTTTTAATGGGAGCCTAGCCGGGCGTGGTGGCTCACGCCTGTCATCCCAGCACTCGGGAGGCAGAGACAGGAGGATTGCTGAGTTCGAAGCTTGCCTAGGCTACATAGTGAGCTCAGAACCAGCCCGAACTATAAAGCAAGACCTTGTCTCAAAAAAAAATTAATGGGAGCCAATTCCTTGCACCACAAGTTAAAACAGAATGAAAGTGAATATTTAGAGAACCTATTGCCAGTAAAACAACCATACCTCATTGGTAGGATGTATGCTTAACATGCGCAAGGTGCTAGGTTTGATCCCCAGTACTGCAAATAAATAAATAAATAGCAACAACAACAAAAGGTTGCAAACTCAGCACAGCAGAGTGTGCCTGTAATCCTGCCTGAGGCACAAAGATTGCAAGCTTGAGGCCAGCCAGCTTAGAAGCTTTGCAAGTCCTGTCTAAAAATGAAATTGAAAAGGGATCTAACCCTTCTAAGAGTACTTCCTTAGCATGTGCAAGGTGTTAGAACCAAGTATCACCAAAAAATTTGCAAATTTACTTAACCTATCTGTGATTTCCAAATTTTACTTGCTGACTTGGGCACAGAAAATTCAATACTATCTACTGTGAATGGACTGCAGTTCCACATTAGATATACTGAGTTAAGTCAGACAGATTAAAAAGATAAAGTATTTCCTCATCCTACTACTTAACCTAGTCAACTGCTGCAGAACATTTTTCAGTTTTGCTTAGTAAGTTCCCATTCCAAGCACTTTTCCAAATGCTAGTGAATTATACTGAAATACAAACTAAGTATTTGATGCTACGATTTTACTTATACATAGATCTTACTTACCATATTCACTTCATTTAAATCATTAGTTTGTTATGAAAGGTGAAATATGTCATGGATAATTTTTAAGCAATTTTATTAAAGAATAAATTACAAACAATAAAACACACCTTGGGCCAGGGATTTAATTCAGTGGTGCCAGCCACCTGCTTTGTAAGCACAAGGTTGTGTGAGTTTGATACCCACGACCACAAAATCAATCGATCAATCAATTAATCAATCAATCCATCAATATACCCACTGGACATGAAAGAGCTTTCTGAGATGATGGAAATCTCCACATTAATTTATGTAATAGTTACATAAGTACTGTATACACATTTGTCAAAATTCATTAAACTGAACCATTAATATCTGTACATTTTACTAAAAGAAAATTATCTTTTTAATTATAGGCAAATGATTATCAGTAATTTCCAAATTTTACTTAGGGACGAGCACAGAAAAATCAGTCCTATCTATTGTGTACAGCTTGTAGGCACATACTACATATACTACATATACTGATTTAACTCAAACAGATTAAAAAGACAAAGCACCTCCTCATCGTACTACATACCACAGTGCTGCTTGAACCACACTGGATTTAAATTCAGTGGTGGGCTGAGATTGAGGATATGAGCAATTTTACTCTTTTTCAAAAAAGGAACACATGCTTTAGATCTGAAAGAAAAAGAGAACACAAGTGAAGTTAACAGCTTCCTGACAATTTCTTCCTATTTCTCTTTTAAATTACTCCTCCAAAGTAACTAAACTTGTTCCAGTAATCAATAGAATACTTACTGTTTCTTTTTGTTTGTACAGTACTTTTGTTTTTCTAAAATGTAGATAGGAAAAGCAACAAACTTTAACATGCTTTGAAACTTTAATGGTCTGACTATATGATCTGTATTAAAAAAAATCAAATCCTTGACAGATTAGCATTATGCCTAATCAAGGCTATCTTCAGTCATAACAGTTCCTATTTATCACTCCCCAACACGCTCACAACTTCTAGGAACAATTAATGTACTAGTCAGTGCTGTGCTAAAGAACATGGTGGCTCAAAGTTCAAATCTTGCTTCTGTATCTTCATCGAGTAACCGTAGGCAAATTCTACAATGTTCTTATTCTCAGTTTTCTCCTCTACAAATGTTGGTAATACCCACTACCATCTAGGATTGGCCAAGGATGAAAATGAGATGCTACAAATGAGATACATAGGACAGTGCATATACTAAACATGAAATCAACTATTGCTATCATAGTAATACATCTGCTCATTTTTTTTTACTTCCAGACATCATACACAGATAACTCTAGAACTGCAATTTAGTAACATAACTCCCAATACATTCCAAATTCACATTGCACCAGTACAAAATGCAAGTCACACTTAGGGGCAATTTATAATTTTATTTTTTAAACTTGCTTATAAAGACAGGTAATTTATTTTATAAAAGATTTGTGTCCAATTTTTTCTTTTTTTTTGAGACAGGGTCTTGCTTTGTAGCTTAGGCTGGCTCTGAGCTCACTATGGTGCCCAGGCAAGCCGCAGCGAACTCAGCAATCCTCCTGCCTCTGCCTCCCGAGTGCTAGGATTACAGGCATGAGCCACCACACCCGGCTGTGTCCAATGTTTTTAAAATTTCAAGTATTCAATTATAACACCTTATAGCCAAACAATATGCTATAACTTAAATATTTCATGGCTTTATTTTATACTCAAGGACAATGAAGACTCTGAGCAAGTCTCTTCTTCAAGTAGTTTTATTTCCAAATGCACATTTAGATTACCAACTCCAACATTTTTTCAAGATTACAAACCACAGGGCTTTTGTATTTTGTTTTGTTTTCCATCTCAAAATACGCTTCACCTTTACCAGAGTGAAGAGGGACAAAAAATATTACGGCTGAGGGCCGGAGATTTAGCTCAGTGGTTCCAGCACCTGCCTCACAAGCGCAAGGTCCTGAGTTCGATCCCAGTAACTACATAGAATGCTGGGCATGGTGACTCATGCCCACCAGCAATCAATACCACATACCACAGTGCCCACGTGGTGGCTCACGCCTGTCATCCCAGCACTCGGGGGGCAGAGGCAGGAGGATTGCTGAGTTCGCGGTGGCTTGCCTAGGCTACACAGTGAGCGCAGGGCCAGCCTGAACTACAAAGCGAGACCCTGTCTCAAAAAAAAAAAAAAATTATGGTTGATATTTATTAAAACAGTGAACTTGAACCCTCAAAGCATCAACAGTAAATAAACTGAATGCATTCCAGACAATAAGGCTATATTTTACACTCCAAGGGAAGAGCTCATTTCATTTACAGTATAAACCTGAGCTTTGCCCAGATCTATAAGCAAAACCTTCCTGTTTGCATGCTGCCAGTCTGACCCTCAGCATGCCAGTACTAACCTCATTTCAAGTGTGTTTTTCAAAGCAACAAGCAAGACTTTTAATACTTTGTTGAAAACCTTCGGCATCACATTTAAATACAAATACCTTTAGCTTAATGTGTTTGTTGCCTTTCTGACTAGACTATTAAACCCTAGGCTAACTTGGCTCACATCTGCTTACAGAGAGCTAAGTTCTCCAAGCATCATCCCCTGTGACAGTCTCCCCTAAAACTCTTCTTCACGACTCACGCAAGGTAGGTGCCTCTGGTGTTCACACTCATCATCAAGTCCACTTTCTTCGTAGGTGTTTCCATTGTGTTGGTCAAGCTGATAGCACTGGCATTGTTCACCAAAATGTCTATTCCTGTTTTCAAAATAATCAATGTGATTTTAAATATAGGGGATTTTTTCACACACACACAAATAAAAGAATTTACTCTATTTCACTGAACTTTCAGTCAATTCACATATATTTCCTTTATGTACTATGGCTGACCAAACTACATGTTATAAGAAAAAGGGATGCTGGGTGTGGTGGCTCACGCCTGTAATCCCAGCACTTGGGAGGCAGAGACAGGAGGATTGCTGAGTTCGAGGTTTGCCTGGGCTACATAGTGAGCTCAGAGCCAGCCTGAACTAAAAGCGAGACCCTGTCTCAAAAAAAAAAAAAAAGAAAGAAAGAAAAAGGGAGAGATTATAATCACATAACTATCATGATGGCATATTATTTCTCTATTTCATTATTAGTTATTGTTGTTACTCTTTTACTGTATCTGATTTAAAAATTGAACTTTATCACAGGGATGTTTGTACAGGAAAAAACAGCACAGATAGTGGTACCTCGGTTCACAAACTTAGTTCTTTCCATGATCCTCTGCCACCACAATCGAGCTGGGCATGGTGACTCACATCTGTAACTCAGTACCCAGGAGGCTGAGGCAGGAGTATCACCATGAGTTCAAAGCCAGACTGGGCTCATGGTGAGTTTGAGGTTAGTGTGAACTATATAGCAAGTCTCTATCTCAAAACAAAACAAAAAGAAATACATTTCTGAACCAAAGTACTATCATATATTGTTGCTGTTTAGATCTAAGATGTTCCCTCCGAAGTCTCATGCGTTCAGAGGCAGAACTTTTGAAGGTGATTTGGGTCATGGGGATGATAGGTTCATCAGTGGATTGTTCCTCTGATGAGTTCAGAGCTTAGTGTGTTATTAGGAAATGGGGCCTAGTTGGAAAAAGTGAGTCACTGGGGCCATGCACTTAGAGTGCATATCTTTCTCCCTGGCCTCTCTCTTCCCCGTCTTGCTTTCTTGCTGCCATAAGGAGAACAGTTTTCTTTTTCTTCCGCAGTACCAGGGGTGGAACCTGGGCCCTGAGCTTCCAAGACACCACTTGAGCTAAATCCCTGACCCTAGAGAACAGTTTTCTTCCCCCATGCCCTTCTGTTGTGTTTCTGCCCTGGAGCCAGCTTCCCATGGAGCCACTCTCCTGAACTGTTCAACAAATTAAAACTTTCCTCCTCTCAGTTGGAGATGTTGGGTACTTGACCCATTAACAGAAAAGTCACTACTATTCATAGTTTTAGGCGTCCACTGGGTGTTGACAGACTTTATATTGTATCAATATTCATTAATTATTAATAAGGCACTACCTCCAAATTTCTCAACTGCTTTCTCCACTGCACTGCTGATTTGTTGTTCGTCTCTCACATCCACAATACACGGCAGGGCCTTTCCTCCAGCAGCTTCAACTACAAAGGGCCAACAAACACAGAGCCATTAAAATATCCAAATGTTGCACCTTCTATTCTGACATAGCAGACAAAAGAAAAAAGTACCCTTTTCAGAAAATCAGATAAAGAGCTATCTTATAATTTCTAGTGACTCCAACCCACAGGATAGATTGACCACATCCAACTTTCTACTAGCTGTGTCAACTCTATTAAAAAAAAAAACAAGACAACAAAGAAAGCCGGGTGTGACACCACAGACCTATAATCCCAACAACTGGGAGGCTGAGGCAGGAGGGTATCTTGAATGCAAGGATATGCTGGGCTATGTAGTGAGTTTAAAGCTAGTTTGAACTACATGGTGAGAGCCTGTCTCAAAAAATTAAAATAATTTAAAATAAAAAGGCAGGATATTTTCCAAAAAATCCATTAAAAAGCAATAAAAGGCAATTTAAAAATTTTTATTACAGAAATTTTTTAAGTACGTGAAAATACAAAAAAATATTTTAAAAATTATCATTAATCACTCTTCCTTTCTCAATAACTGTTACTGTTTTGGTTTTCATTTGTTTAATTTTGCTACAGTATCAGAGATTGAACTCAAGACTTTCACACTGATGTACATCCCCAGCCCTTTTTATCCTTTATTTTGAGGCATTCTCACTTAGTCCCAGGCTGTGGTTGAACTTTTGATGCTCCTGCCTCAGCCTCCCAGAGTCCTAGTGTGACCACTGCACCCAGCTGACTGTTACAGTTTTGTCAATTTATCTCTTTTCCCACATTTTGTGGGGTTTTTTTTTTTTTTTTTTTTTTTGCTTTTTGCTTTTTGAGACAGGGTCTCACTTTGTAGTTCAGGCTGGCCCTGAACTCACTATGGTGACTGGGCAAGCTGCCGCGAATTCAGCAATCCTCCTGTCTCTGCCTCCCGAGTGCTGGGATTACAGGCGTGAGCCACCACGTCCGGCATTTGTGTTTATATTTTAAAATAATCCTCAGCATCATTTCTCTCCTAAGCATTTTGTGTAACATTCCTCCAAAATAACCACAATGCCATTAACCTAACAGAACTAGCACTAGTAACTAAACGTGAATTTTTAACTCCTTTCTTTGATACTGTCTGTGCCTAGCGTAAGGCCTTAACTATAAACAAAGGACAATTATTCATCAACTGAAAATATTAAAATAATGACTTGTGAATCATACATACTAAACAACATAGAAGAGCTTTTCCAAAATCTTCCCAGGGCCCCCTGAAAATGCCTCTTCTCCACTTCTACTCTGTTCCCCGATCTCAGAATCACCACCCTGCACAGACGTAATTTTTAACTAGAGCTTCTCGTATCACTTAAAAGCAATAGCAAAGAAAAGCAACTCCTGCTCTTGAGTAACACTTTTTAAAACAACAGAAACACTTCTCTATTTGTAGACTACCTTTCAAATACACATTTCACTGAAAATAAGACCTAACTGGAAAAAAAAAAAAAAGCCTTCAGCTGTAATTGACTGCAGGTCGTTCCACGGTGACGGCCAGGGTCACACAGAAAGCTTTGTACCTTGCTATTCTCGTGCTCAGTGGCTACTCTGTACCAGCAAGGAAGGCACAGAGAGGCAGTTTTGGTCTCTAGTTAGGTCTTATTTTCAGGGAAACACAGGTGGCTCAAACTCAGCTCTCAGCAAATTATGGAGTGAAACTGTAGGGATGTTTGATAAAACGGCAAAGTTCACACTCACTCTCTTCAGCGGCAGTGAAGATGGTGCCAGGGAGCTTAGGGTGGGACTGGGCGGTCTTTGCAGCAATGACAATATTTGCTCCATCCTTTGCAGCTTTCAAGGCAATAGCTTTGCCAATGCCGCGGCTTGCGCCAGTGATGAAAACTGTACAGCCTGACAGCCTCCTACAACCAAGCAGAAAAACATCAGAAACCTCAGCACTTTCTATCAGGCGCTCATGCATGCTTTCATGATATCCATGGCTACTCCTCTCTATGAGATTTTCTCTACCCTCTGCTCATGTTATACTGTAGCTACATAATCATGGTCCTATCCCACTGTCCAGGGCTTAGAAATTATTCATGACAATCACAGTTGGCCAGTACTTTTGTGACCTAGCAAACAAAATCTGCTCAAACACAAAATAAAAAAATTTTGATGGGGGCCAGAGGGTTAGCTCAGTGGTTCCGGCGCCTGCCTTGCAAGCACAATGTCCTGAGTTTGATCCCGGTAACCACATACAATGCTGGGTGTGGAGACTCACGCCCATTAGCAATCAATACCGCATACCACAATGCCAGGCATGGTGGCTCACGCCTGTAATCCCAGCACTCGGGAGGCAGAGGCAGGAGGATTGCTGAGTTCGAGGCTTGCCTGTACTACTATAGTAAGCTCAGAGCCAGCCTGAACTACAAAGCGAGACCCTGTCTCAAAAAGGAAAAAAAAAAAATTGTGATGGGTGGTACTGGGAACTGAAACCAGAACCTTTACATGCAGCTACATCCCCAGCTTTTAAAAAATATTTTTAGACAAGATCTTGCCTAGGCTGAGTTTGAACCTGGATCCTCTGGCCTCAACCTTCTAGAGAGCTGGAATAACAGGTCTATACCACCAGACCAAAGAAGAAGGCTTATTTTTTAGAGGTGGAACCATACATGAATTTACCACAGTCTTTATATTCTTTAATACTTTTCAAGTTTTCTACAATAAACACTTAACACTTATATCATTTAAAAATAAATAATTCTTCAGTAGAATGCTCACAAGCCAGACATGGCAGTGCATGCTTTTAATAACAGCACTTACTTGGAAGGCTGTGGCAAGAGGATCACCATGAGTTCGAGGCCAGCCTGAACTATAGGAGACTTTGCCTCAAAAAAAAAAAAAAAAAAAAAAAAAGTAAAAAGCTCAATTAGCAGAAATGGAAACCCAAGTGTTCATTAATAATGAGTAAACACAGCATAGTATAGCCACACAGTGGAAGACCAGTCAGCAATACAAAGGAGAAAAAACTCTGGTGCATGGTACATTATGGATGAACCAAACATGTTTCATTAAATATAAGAAGGCAGTCACAAAGAACCACATGTTACAGAGCCATATAATCAGTAGCTGGGAATGGGAATACCTGCAGCTGAGGGGTGGGAGTCTCCTTTTGGAATATTGAAAAATGTTTTAAAATTGGTTGTGGCTGGGGATGCTGGAACATGACTATAACCCCAACTACACTGGAGGCTATGACAAGAGGACCACAAGTTCAAGGCCAGTCTGGGCAATTTAACAAGATTCTTTATCCACATAAAATAAAATAAAACTAGGGATATAGCCCAGTAGTAGAGCATTTGGCCATCACATGCAAGGCCCTAGTTTCAGTCCCTAGTATTGTCTCCCAATACACACACACACACACACACACACACACACACACACACACACAGTGGTGATGATTTTAGTGAATATATCAAAAGCCACTGAATTGCGTGTTTTACACTTGATCTTACCAAAAGGCCAAGCAGCAAATGAACTGTGTGTTTTAAACAGGTAGATTGGTGAGTGAATTACATCTCATAACATGCAAACCTAGAAGGCTCCCAAAGGAGCTGAGAGTTGATCATACACTCTTTGACTCAAATACATAGGGACCTCACACAGTTCCCTCTGACCTCTTCATTCTTTACATGCATCTTTTTTTTTTTTTGGGTTTAAAAGCACAATGCCATTTTATTTTCTTGTCAAACAGTTTTACTTGAAGCAATAACTGAAGTATAATTTAATTCAACAGGAAATATCACACTTAGAGGGAAAACACAGAAAAAACTCTTAAGTTAAAGCCAAATATTCTTTCCAAGGCACAGATCTGACATTTTCAGATTGACAGCAGAATGAGTTTGTTTCCATGAAGCAAATCACAAGTCCAAAGTCCGCCTTTGAAACAGTTTCCACTTGGTTCTGCACTTCTCAGGCTTAGGGAACAATGCTTGTGGCCTTTCTTAGGGCCAGTAGCCAGTGACGACATCGGAGGGCAGCCTCCGGATGTAGGAAAACTCTTCGATGGTGCTGAACCGCAGCTTGCTCTGTGGGTCTGTATAGCTGGCAATAAGGCCTGAAATATCCGAATACTTCTTAGCTGGCTTAAAGCATCTTAACTTTAAACTCTCTACTTAGTTGTTAAGTGAGAAGAAAACATGAGGGGAAGGAAGCACATTTTCATGGCTACTCTCTAAAGGCAAATATTTTTTAAGGAAAAAAATGAAAAAATGACAGTGACAAAGAACAAGCTTGCTCTCAAAAGAACAGAAGGCTCTTTCCAAGACCTGAAGGGTTATCTGGAGGCAGGATGAGAGGTAAAAGGAGAAGCAGTTTTAAAACAAGCAATAATAGCGACTTTAGGAAGACTTAGGGTAAAGATGGGGAAAGGGACAGAGAGGTAGTGACTTTATGATGAAACAGCAAACAAAAAGCATGTAAAATGAATGTAAAAACAGTAAAGCTTAAGAAATAAAATCAAAACGAGCAGAGGTGCACTTACTGTCTACACCAAGAGACTAATATCCCAGAAGCCATACATCTTTTCCTCTCTGGCTCTATCCATCTTCCCGCCCCAACCCACAAAGTAAAACATACCTTAAATATCATTGCCGATTCCTCAGTTTTACATTATTACTAATACCTGTGTATTTATGCCTAAACCACAGTCATCAAACTATGGCCCACAGGCCAAAGCTGACCGTACCCAGGATTTTGGAAGAAATACAGAACTTTCGAAACCTAATTTCAGATTTTTAGCTTCTAGAACTCTGTTAAAGACTAATGTCTTTTTTAAGCTTCCCAGTTTATGGTCAGTACTTCATTACAGCAGCCTAGGAAACTATATAAAATCCCTTCACCTCCAAAATAGAATTCCATTCTTCTCATTAGTAAACCCTGTATTATTTTTTTGGTCAACAACACAAAATTATGGGCATTAGTATACTCTTTTATTATGTAAGTACCTGTGTCTCCAATTTTGCCTTTTAGCTCACAAAGCCAAATATTTATTAATAGCCCTTTATAGAAAACCATACCTACCCATATCTAGACAATATATGTTTAAGCTTTGCTATCATCTTTCCTTTATCTGATAATTTTCAACAAGACAAAACTGGTATCGGGGTGACATAGATACAGGATTTTTTTGCAAAAAATACAAATCTGTTAACCTCTGAGGAAAAATCCATTCTCAAGTCCACGGAGTTAGGTACTGGCCTACACATCAGCCCAAAAAGGAGTAGGGTATTTAGCTCAGTGGCCCCACTGCCTGCCTTGCAAGTGCAAGGTCATGAATTTGATCCCTGCCAAAACATAAATAAAATGAAAAATAATTTTTTAAAAAGAAATGCAATAGAAACAGTTTTAAAACACCTCATCTCTCTCTCTCTCTCTCTCTCTCTCTCTCTCTCTCTCTCTCTCTCTCTTTCTTTGTTTTGTTTTGTTTTTTAGTTTTTTTGAGATAGGATTTCGCTTTGTAGTTCAGGCTGGCCCTTAACTCACTATGGATCCCAGGCTGGCCTCAAACTCTTGGCAATCCTTCTGCCTCTGCCTCCCGAGTGCTGGGATTACAGGCATGAGCCACCATGCCTGGCACTGTGGTACGTGGTACCAGGGACAGAACTCGAGACTTTGAGCTTTCCAGACACACGCCAGAACCACTCAGGTAAATCCCCAGCCCTCATTATAATTATATATTTATGTACTTCAGTCAGAAGGGAAGTATTGATGGATGGAAGGTCTAAAATGCAAAAAGATGTAAATAAAGTCAAGGATGAAGCTCAGTGGCATTGAGCCTGCCTGGCAAACAAGGTCCTGAGTTCAACACTTGGTACTAAGAAAAAAAAATATATATAAAACTATAAAACCAAAGATACTGCTAAGTACAAAAGTCTTTTTAAAAGGTACAATAATAGTAAAATAATGTTTGTAGAGTAAAAAAATTAAAATTTGAAATATACTGTTACAATGTAAACTCCAGTGTTTAGGCAGTTTAACTTTTTAAGTCCTTGAGTTATTTGGAAGAATAGCAAATACTATTTACTTTACATATCGGTGAGTTATGCACATGTGATAAAATTTCTATATTAAGAGGTTGTAGTTTTAAGTTGGTGGGACATATTCTTTAGGGTTCAAGAGAACCTGAGTTTAATAACATAATAAAAAATAAGTCTAGGTAAAATACTTGATAAACAGAAATCCCAGACCTTGACAGTGTTGCTAACTAGGATGGGATGCTAACAGAGGAATGGCTTTTTGGAAGAAAAAGGAGAAGGGCTCTATAGGCCAAGTGACAGAGATCTCCCCCAGGTCTCTCACCCAAGTCACTCAAATTCCTCGGAAGATATACAGATCACATGCTAAAAATTACTAGAAGCTTACTTACTAGAAGCTGGGTTTGGAGGCACATGCCTGGAATCTCAGCATTCTTGGGAGGCTGAGGCAGGAGGACACAAGTTCAAGCCCAGCCCGGGGAATTTAGTGAGACCTTGCCTCAAAATAAATAAAAATAAATAAAAACAGGGCTGGGGATATAGCTGAAGTGGTACCGCACCAATCTTGGACGCACAAGAGCTCAAGTTTGATCCCCGGTACCACAAAATACATACATACATACATACATACATACATACATACAAGAAAAGAGCTGAGACTATAGCCCCAAGCTAGCCAATGCAAGGCCCAGAGTTCAACCCATAGTAACACCCCTCACCGCCAAATTAACTGAACAGTTCTTTTTCTCTGTATGTTTAGGTTATAGGTTTAATATGTAATTAAGTTTATTTTATGTTAGCATTCAATTTTAATTTTTAGTCCTAATGTACATGGTTTAAAAGTCAACATCTTATAATAGTGTATATTCAGAGAAGCTTAACATGCAACCTGTTGGTAACCTGTTTCATTAAGTTTGGGTGTGTGCTGGGCATTTAGCTCAAGTGGTACCTACAGGCCCAAATTCAATCCCTAGTACTGCAAAAAAAAAAAAAAAAATAGGTGGGCATAGCTGTCTTCCATTAAGTTTTGGTTTACCCTTTTTGTACTTATTTCTTCCCCTTCTTCTCCTTCTCCTTCTTCTTGAGACAGGGTCTTGCTTTCTTGCTTTGTAGTTTAAGCTGGCCCTGAGCTATGTAGCCCAGGCAAGCCTTGAACTCACAGCAACCCTCCTGCTGCCTCCCGAGTGCTGGGATTACAGGTGTCAGCTTCGATGCCCAGCACTGTGGTATTATGGCACCAAGTATTGAACTTGGGACCTTGCACTTGCAAGGCAAACACCAGAACCACTGAGCTAAATGCCTGGCTCTGTACATATTTCTTCAAAAACTTGTAAACATATACATATAAAATATACAGAATACATTCTACATGTGTGATTTTCTCTTTTCTATATTTACAAAGCAATACATAGAGACAGTATAGTTATTTTTAATAAAAGAAATGACATGAAAATGTCCCAATTACTGTTTTAAGAGGTTCTAACCTTTCACCTGCGATAGAGCTAGACTGATTCCCAGTGAGACAAAGGGCACCCCTCAGTCACGAGTAACAAGAACAGCAAAGGCAGCCAGACATATGTCACTAAGCAGCAGAGCTGGGACGCCAATGACAAGGGCTCCTCAGAGGAAGGGTCCAAAGTTCACAACATCATTGTTAGATAACAAATACTTGCAAACGCAGTGAAAACCAAAAGTCTAATTTACTAAATTCCTCTGACACTTCAAAGTCACAGAAAATACAATGAAATTTTAACTGTTTTTTAAAATAAAACAATTTTTAAAAACTATGCTGAAGTTCATGTGAAAAAATAAATATGTAAGACCAACCACAAATTTTTCAAAAAAATAATACAAATGAGGTAGAGACTAGCCTTCCCAGATACAACATTAAAATACTTTTTAAAACTAGATTAATTAAAATACTTTGGCATTGGTACAAGAATAAACCAGAGTAACAGAACAAAGTCAGAAACAGAACCCCATGCATAAAAAGCATTTAACATATGATAGTAGGATTTCTAACAAAAGGCAAGGGATTCACTGTCTCTAAGAAAGGAATGCACTCCAGGCATGACAACCCAAGCTTCAAGAGGCTAAGGAAGCAGAAGTGCTGAGAGTTCAAAGCCAGCCTTGGCTACATAGTGACTTTTAGGCCAGCCTGAACTACAAAATGAGGCCTTGTCTCAAAAAAAAGAATGTTCAATGCTGCTGAAATAACAGCATCTTTTATCTGAGCCAAAATGAAATGAGCTTCCTAACTGACTATAGCAAAATAAATCTCAGGGGGGGTGAAAAGTCATATAATATATAACATAAATTTATTATATCTATTATATATGTATATATTGTATGTTATATATATACATATATACATGTAAGTACATGTATATACATATGTATATACATTTATAGTATATGTGTATATATACACATGTATATACAGTATGTGTATGTATGTGTGTGGTATATGTGTGTATGTATATATGGAGGCCTGAATATATATGTATATGTGTGTGGCCATGTACACACTATGTATCCCAGGCTGGACTCAAACTATTAAAGCCTACACCATGCAGGCCAGCCTGGGCTATATAGTGAGTTTATGGCCAGCTTCAACTACGTATGTGGTAAGACTCTGTCTCAAAAAATCCAAACAAGGGGTTGTAGGGTGGATAGAAGAATGGGAAAAAAAATGAGAATTAAATCATGTCATATACTGGTACAAATTCCCAATATTAAGTGTGATCATGATGTGTATATACAATGTACCAATGAAGATAAAAATTTTAAAAAATTTTAAATCCAAACAAATAAATTAATAATAAAAATTAAAATAGGGGCTGGGGTAGCTCTGTGGTAGAGCACTTAAATAGCATATGTGAATTTCCAGATTCAATCTTTAGCACCATAAAAATTAATTAATAATAAAATTAATATAAAACCATAAAAGTATTATAATATGTATTTAAAAATATATCATGGTTTAATATGGCCTTAGAGGGTTGTCACAAAAACACAAAGCCTTAA